>BQNB010002975.1:0-119059 GCA_026074375.1 Tanacetum coccineum
AGTTCTTTCTCGGTTACGGTGTATTTTTGTTGAGTTGGGTTGAGAGTTTTGCTTGCGAAGTAGATTGGGTGGAAGTTTTTACAATCTTTTTGACCTAAGACGGCTCCAACTACGAAATCACTTACACCACACAAAAGTTCAAACAGAAGATTCTAGTTTGGGCTTGCGATCACAGGAGCACATGTGAGTTTCTCTTTTAATAATTCGAAAGCTTTTTGACATTCATCATTGAATTCGAACGAAGTATCTTTTTCAAGCAGCTTAGTTATAGGTCGGGCAATTTTTGAGAAATCTTTTATAAATCTTCGGTAAAAACTGGCATGTCCTAAAAAACTTCTAAAACCTTTGATGTTAGTAGGGGTGGAATTTTTGAGATTGCGTCGATTTTTGCTTTGTCAACTTCAAGTCCTGCGCTAGACACCTTGTGTCCAAGCACAATTCCTTCTTTGACCATAAAGTGACATTTTTCCCAATTAAGGACAAGATGAGCATCTTTACAACGCTGAAGCATTTTATCGAGGTTACTTAGGCATTTGTCGAAAGAGTTTCCAAAGACAGAGAAATCGTCCATGAATACTTTAACGAATTCTTTAATCATGTCATGAAAGATTGCTAACATGCACCTTTGAAATGTAGTTGGAGCATTACATAATCCGAAAGGCATTCGCCTATAAGCGTATGTACCGAAGGGACATGTGAATGTTGTTTTTTCTTGATCATTAGGATCGATAGGAATTTGGAAATATCCAGAAAAACCATTGAGGAAACAAAAATATTTATTTCTTATGAGTCTTTCCAACATTTGATCCATAAACGGTAAAGGAAAATGATCTTTTGCAGTTGCTTCATTGAGCTTACAATAATCAATGCATACTCGCCAACCCATAACGGTTCTTATTGGGACAAGCTCTTCATTTTCATTTGTGACTACTGTAATACCGCCTTTCTTTGGTACACAGTGAATAAGACTAACCCAAGGAATATCGGCAATTTGATAAATAATACCGGTATCCAAGAGTTTTACGATTTCTTTCTTAACAACTTCTTGCATGTTTGGATATAACCTTCTTTGTTTTTGGAAAACTGGTTTCTTGTCATCCAGAAGTTGTATCTCGTGTTTACAGAATGATGGGAAGATACCAGGAATGTGTGTTGTTTTCCAGACAAATGTTTCCTTATGTTTTTAAGGACAAATACAAGTTTACTTTTGTTTTGCGCAGAAAGTTGAGATGATATGATCACAGGAAGAAATGATTGTTCTTCCAGGAATACATATTCCAAATTGTCGGGAAGAGGTTTGAGTTTGAGATCCGTAAGAGGTTCTTCGAGAGATTTCTTGATTTAATAATCTGTGTTGATGGTGATTTTCTCGAATGATGGTTCTTCTGTGTCGGATTCAGAGTCATAATTTTCATAGGCATTTATTGCTATGAATTTATCGAATTCGGAAAAGATTTCTTCTTCAAGAACGATTCATTCGATGGAATGAAGGATTTTGCTTCCTTCGTCTAGAAGAGCATAGAAATCTTCTTCTAAGATTTCATCGATAACATCGATACTAAAATAGGTATTATCGTTCGAATAAGAGTGTTCAATGGAAGAGTCGATATTAAAGATCATTCGTTCAGTTTCAACTCCAAGATTGAGTTGTTTATGTTTAACTCGAATAACTACATCAGCAGTGTGAAGAAAGGGTCATCCCAAGATGAGAGGAACTTTGCTGTCTTCCTCCATTTTGAGAATAACAAAATCGGCAGGGAAGGTAAATTTACTAACTTCAACGAGTATATTTTCGGCTATTCCAACAGGGTATTAGAATGATATGTCGGCCAATCTTACGCTCATTTGAGTTGGTTTAAGAGTTTCAAGAGATAGTTTCACATATAAGGAATATGGCATAAGGTTAATGCTAGCACCAAGGTCTGCTAAAGCATTACAGGAGAAAGTTTTATTAAAGTTGCATGGAATAAGGAAACTTCCTGGGTCTCCAACTTTAGGTGGATTTTTTTTGAAGAATGGTGGAACTTTCATCGCTTAGAAAAGCGGTAGAAATTTGTTCAATTTTGTGTTTGTTGCTTGCTAGCACTTTGAGAAATTTGCCATAGTTAGGCATTCCGGCTAAAACGTCAACAAGAGGTATGTTGATTCGGACGGCTCGAATCATGTCCAGGAATTTTCCGTATTGGGCCTCCATTTTTTCTTTCCTTAGGTGTTGAGGATATGGGATTTTTGTTTTTTATGGTTTTTGTAATGGCGTTTGTTTGACTGGTTTCAGAGGTTAAGTTTTTTGTTGTGGTGTTGGTTCATTATCTTCATCATCGCTATCGAAGTTGATAGGGTTTTCAGAATTGTTTTGTTGATCTTTTGGGTTATCTGGTGGATCATAAGATTTACCACTTCTTGTGAATACGGCATTCACATGCTTGGAAGAGATCCAAAAGGTCGACCAGATTGCTTTAGAGTTGTTACCTCGTAGGTTTGGTTGAGTGTTGCTTGGAAGAGATCCAGAAGGTTGACCAGATTGCTTGTCAGCGAGTCTGTCGAACTTAGTTGCGAGGTTTTGGATTAAAGCTTAATGATTTTTGGCTACTGTTTCGAGTTGAGTTTTTAGGTCCATGAATGTTTCTTTGACAAAAGCGTTGGTTGATTGCTGAGATTTCATGAAATTATTGAATTGTCATTGAAGATCATATGATTTATCATCAGTGTTAGATCGGTAGTTGTCTCGGTTGTAATCATTTCGTCCCCTTGAACGCCAATTATCACGATTCAAGTCTCGGTTGCAGTAATCATTGTAAAAACGAGTCTTACGGAAAGTTTGCATAAATTTAGCTTCTTCTTCATGGGACATGGGTATGTCATCATTGTCAAGATCGGGTGTTGGTTGTTTTGCACGAGATTGGAGTTCTTTGTACTGAGCATCCATTTTTATGGTCATCGCATCCATTCGGGCCATAATTTTGTTAGTATCAGAATTACTGTTACCTTCATCAGCAAAAGCAACAGTTTTTTTTAAGAGATGATTTGGTTTTTTTATTTTTAGCACAGTCGAGATTGAGTAAGACTTTATCTTCGAGAAGCTGATAAGCTTGATTTAGTGTTTTATAGAGGAAAATATCACCGGCTGCGGCATTTAGAACTTTTTGGGTTATCTCGTTGAGACCATGATAAAAGATTTTGATAATATTGCCTTTAGATAGATTATGACCAATGCAATTTTTGAGTATTTCCTTCATACGAAGCCAAGCATCGGTTAGAGATTCATATTCATGTTGAGAAAAAGCACGAATTTCTTCGAGGAGTCGGTTGAAAAAAGATGGGGGAAAGAATCGGCTAATGAAAGCGGTTCGAAGTTCATCCCATGTTTTGATAGTTCCTTCGTTGAGTTCGTCCATCTATGTTTTTGCTTCTCCAGTGAGTGATAGGGGAAACATCATTAGGTAGACTGCTTCATTTTTGGTATCTCTGTATTTAAACATATCATAGATTCTGAGGAATTCGTGAATGTGTTTATGAGGATCGGTTTTGGTTCTACCATCAAATTGGTTTCCTTTGACGAGAGTCAAGTGGTTACCTTTAATGGCAAATTCGTTTGCGGTTTCAGGAATATTGATTGCGGAACCAAGAATCGGAGCGACAACACGGTCGGCAGCCCACATGGGTTCATCATCCATTGGATTGTAATTTTGAAGAATATCAAGAAAGTGACAGAATTAATTGATGTTGAGAATTGGCGGATAGACAATTCTCGAGTGTTGAGGTGGATTGTTTCTAAGATCAAACAGAACTCTTCTGTTTCACCGACGAAGTCTTCGATTCAGAGTACGTTCAGGTTTAGGTAACGGTTCAACAAGTTCAGAATTAGAAGCACGTGTATGCATCCAAAGGAGAAATTGCTTGGGTCAGTTTGCCAGAAAATTGTACGACGATTTTTGAAAAGAGGGGGAGTTAAAGTAATTTTCCAGAGTTGACTACAGAACAACTTGAAAATCCCCGACAGCGGCGCCAAAAACTTTGATGTGTTTCAAAAGCTTTAAATTTATAATGACTGAAAATATCAATTTTATTATAGGAAAACACACGGGTAAAAGCATAACCCACATATATAGTATAATCTTTTTAGGTATGTGATGTGTTGTCGTGTAGGGTCAATTTATTGATTACCAAGTTTTAAATTTATATTTAGCCGACTTATCCTAAAACAACACTTTAACGGGCAGTGTACCCAATCGGGTGGAGTTTCGTAGTAAGTAGGGTGTCGAACACTAAGAGAGAGGTTGTTAACCTTATAATCTATCAGTATTTTAATTACTCTGGTTACGTTAATCTTAATTACTTGTTAAACCTATGCTATATACGCTTCTAACGGATATGGGGGTTTTCAGCCTGAGAGACTGACACAGGTTTTACGGTGACAATAATCAATTCTAAACACAATAAACATGCAAGAAAACAATCAGAAGATAAAAGAACGATAGAAGCCAAATAATAGAAAACTGCATTAGCCATAGTAAATCTGATAAAATGCTGGTTTGTTTATTTAGTGCAATGATTTCTTATCTCGAAGCGGCATATCATTCTTCAAACTTAGGTGGGACATCATCCTAAGACCTAGACACGTTGAATCCTGTCACAATTAACACATCCACATAAAGCATTCTTTTATTTTAATTATAATCTATCTAGGGATTATAGCAATGGTGATATTGATAAACCCTAGCCCATCAGGACTTTACCCACTTACTATTTGACGGTATTTTATATACTGGTAGTTCACTATTCAAATCTTTATCAATTAATCAAGAACATACTTGTTGAAACATTACGAGTCACCTGCCGGTCTAACTAAGCTCTTAATTTAAAGAGAAAGACAGAACGTTACTTATGATCCTATTGGTCCAGTAATATAAAACACGATATGGAGAGCTATACCAGTATCTATCTCACTTGTTAGTTGTAACTAGACCCAGTTGAATGATATGTCGCATATTCAAACACATAAACAAGTATCATGTGATAAACATAATTACACTTTTAATGATAAATTAAGTAAATCGATTTTAAAACAAACCAAACATTAAATCTTCATTAATATGGCTAATACCCAAGGGTATTAGCCCATAACCATTGTAATTATACAAGCGTGATCAATTAACCAAGGTGAACTAAACGTTTTAGCGAACGATACCCAAAATTAAAAGATTACAAGAGTAAGGAAATTAATGGTGTCTTCTATGGAATCGTGATCGATGCTTGACCTTTTTTATTGTTCTTCTCTTCAGAAAATCGTCTTTTATGAGTATTGTATGAAGAATATGATTTTGCACACTGAAAACTCATTTTAGAGTATTCTATTTATAACCTCTGAAAAATGTTGGATACGCCGTATTGAGCTAGGCCAATACGGCGTATTGGGGTGTATCCCTTAGAGTGCGTGCAAAGTTTACAATCAATACAATATACATTCCCAAAATATAAATATCTTCGTATCTCTGAATAGTTATCTTCATGGATACTGCGTATGGCAAAAGGTGGATACGCCGTATTGGGAATTGTGAATACGCGTTTTCTTGTGAAGACTTGGCGCTAATACGCCGCATCTATTTTCCTGGATACATCGTATTGGTCAGAAATGAGTAATCCTCAAATGTCTTTGGTTTAGCTCCAGAATATGCGCCTTTTAGCATATCATCACAAATCACTCATCAATTACTGCAAATAACACTTTTAAACAATTAAGTACATATTCTTGCAATAATTATACAAAAGTGGCTAGTTTATTTGGGATAAATGATTGTATAAATGTGATGGTATTAAATGTCATTCAATATCCCCCACTTAAATCCTACTTGTCCTCAAGTAGACTCTAGATTTATATTGAAAATGTATCCTAACCGAAGTCAAGGATTTTTCCGTTTAAGCACTCATTTCATTTTAATCACCTGTACAAGACTAAGCACCTCACGAAATATGGTAAAGAAATCACTCAGTTCACTCAACTAATCTAGGGTGTAACATTTAAGTGGTACGCTCAATTGCTCGGTCGTGATTAGCTTCGTATCATAAGCAATGCAAGGATACACATCTCCACCACTAGAGCTAAGGAGAAACAAGTTAAAAGGTAAATTGTGTTTTATTAAAGGCTAAGGGTTAATCATTCTAACAATATTTCACCGATAGTACCACCCCAACTAGGCAGCTAAAGCACACATACACGGCCGTAACGACAGAATAGACATGTGTGTTCGAACACATCTTCATTTGAGCTTAACCAAAGGTTAGGATGAATAATGATATAGGGTAGGGACCTTCTAGTTTTCACTAAAAGTCGTAAACCAACAAGGAGGCTAAATCACGCATACATGGCCGTAACGACAAAATAGACATGCATGACTCACTCCAACCTCGTTCGAGTAAAACCTAAGGTTAATTGCTAGGAATGGGAAGTAAAATGTTGTTAAATAAAATTCACAAAACAAATAGATTAAGGTTAAACAGATAAGGTAGTTGCTAGTAACTTTTCCTCGACCGTTCCAATAACCAAGGTAAACTAAACGTTTTACCGAACGATACCAAAAATTAAATAATTACAAGAGTATAGGAATTACACGGTGTCTTCTATGGAATCGTGATCGATGCTTGACCTTTGTTGCTCTTCTTTTCTTTAGAAAATCGTCTTTTATGTGTATGGTATGAAGAATATGATTTTGCACACTGAAAACTCATTTTTAAGTCTTCTATTTATAGTCTCTGAAAAAGGCTGGATACGCCGTATTGGGCTAGGCCAATACGACGTATTGGGTGTATCCCTTTGAGTGCGCGCAATGTTTATAATCAATATGATATTCATTCCCAAAATATAAATATCTTCGTATCTCTGAATAGTTATCTTGATGGATACGGCGTATGGCAGAAGAGGGATACGCCGTATTAGGAATTGTTTATACGCGTTTTCTTGTAAAGAGTTGGTGCTGATACGTCGTATCTCTTTTCCTGGATATGGCGTATTGGTGAGAATTGAGTAATTTTCAAATGTCTATATTTTTAGTCAAAAATATGAGCGTTTTTAGACAAGTCTTTCTTCACAAATCACTCCTTAATTACTACAAATAACATTTTTAAGCATTTAAGTACACATTCTTGCAATAAATATACAAAAGTGGTTAGTTTATTTGGGATAAATGATGGTATAAATGTGACGTTATTTGATGTCATCAAATATCCCCCCACTTGAATCCTACTTATCCTCAAGTAGACTCTAGATTATATTAAAAATGTATCACAACCGAAGTTAAGGATTTTTCTGTTTAAGCACTTCTTTCGTTTTAATCACCTGCACAAGACCAAACACCTCATGAAATATGGAAATGAAGTCACTCAGATCACTCAACTAATATAGGGTTACATTTAAGAAGTGTACGACTCAATTTGCTCGGATCTTGTAGCCTTCGTATCATAAGCTTGGCAAGGATACACATCTCTACCACTAGAGCTAAGGAGAAATAAGTCAAAAGGTAAATTAGGTTTTATTAAAGGCTAAGGGTTAATCATTCTAACAGTCTTTTACCGATAGTACCACCCCAACAAGGCAGCTGAAGCACACATACACGGCCGAGAACGACGAATAGAACCTGTTGTGTTTCAAACACATCTTCATTCGAGCTTAACCAAAGGTTAGGATGAAGAATGATATAGGGTAGGGACCTTCTAGTTTTCACCAAAAGTCGTAAACCAACAAGGAGGCTAAATCACGAATACATGGTCATAACGATGGAATAGACATGCATGACTCACTCTAACCTCGTTCGAGTAAAACCTAAGGTTAATTGCTAGTAATGGGAAGTAAATTGTTGTTAAATAAAATTCACAAAACAAATAGATTTAGCTTGAACAAAATAAGGTAGTTGCTAGTAACTTTTCCCCGACCGTTCCATGATAAAGACTTGAAATATATACAAACACCTCGATCATAGAGATGACAAATACAACCTAAGTTGGTGTTCCCATAACGGTCAACTTCCCTTACATCCCAAAATTACATACTTTTACAAAAGTGGTGATATCGACCACTTAATACAAAACTATACATCGTTGACTTCTAATCCACGAATAATCGATTCTTCCAAGAATTACTTCGGTTTAAGTTTAATGAACCGACTATAAAACTTCCTTCTCTTTTTTTGATATATTTTCTATTTTTCATGTTTTAACAAAACCACGGTGCAACAATTTGTTACCGTCTTCACAAACATAATATTTTTCGATAATTTTTCTTCCACACTTCATCTTCGACATACACATAAGTCGCACAAAAGTAGAAAAATACACACTACAAATTTTCCCATTGCGATGTGCAAAATCCTGACCTTAACAAAAGTAGAAAATTTACTTTGACATAGGAAATACAAAACTTTACACAAAAGCAACTACAACTTTGATTAAGTAGGCTTAATCTACATGGTAGGCTAAGGTGTAAAGGTCTAACAAAATAGACATATGGTATGAAAAAGACAGGAATGGCTCAATAGGTTTTTCTAAGGGATCTTACTCGTATGGTGAGAGTAAGTAAAGGTAACTAACTAGTGTAGTTAGTTAATCTTACAACATTTAGGCTTTTTGGTGTTTTCCTAGAAATTTACTAGTTAAAAATGTTTCTCCATCTAAATCCATAGTACTCATCATTGTGGTCTCGAGTGATATACCAGGCCAAGTTCTAAAGTCTACTACATCACCAGTACACTCATATTTTTGTGAAATTTTTAGTAAGCATTTAGAAACGGATCAGTCTTAATTCTCACAAATTGGCATTAAGGGTTATAGTGCGCGAGGTCATGTAACTAGTAATTTTTATAAAAGTTATGTTAGAAAAATTTTAAATTTGGCATAATTTAAGCACGTTAGCATGTCATTTGTAAAAGAAAGGACAAGTAGGCATTCTAATTCTCCACCCCCCACTTAGATTATACAACGTCCTCGTTATATATGTAGAATATCTTAATGCACACAAGTTATGGATTCAATGAAGATTTATAGAGAGAAAGAGAGGTGGTTGGATGAACACCTAGAGAGAAAAAGTAAGAAAGAAAATGCAATGTTACTATATGAAAGAAATGAACAACCAACACCCTTTCCATAGCATGGAAAGGGTTTATATATGCTTATCTAGGCCGGTTAGGGCTTGGCTTTCATGGGCTTTCCATGGGCCTTGGACTAACTAGTCTAGTAAGTTTCCAAATATTACTTAACGAGCTATCGAATGATATCAATAGAAGTGACCGATAATTTCGTATTCCTAACAATCTCCCCCTAAGGGAGGTCACTCTATTTTACAATAACTTAAACCTAGCATACTATGCTTTGTCTTCAGTCTTGTGCTCGCAGACTTGTTTTATTTACTTCAACTTGTGATATGTTGTAGTGATCATTAACTTTAGGCTTGAGCTTGTTCAAATAAGCTTGACTTGTATGTGAATCTTGAACTTCTTTGAGACACCAACCAAGCATAATCTCTTATCATCATCTTGTGGCCTTTTTCCTTCTTGTGGTCTTGTGACTTCTAGACTCAACATGCTCATACTGTTCTTGATGTTGAAAGCCGTGTGTAACCATCTTTCTTGATATTCTTTAACTTTAACACTTCATCACTTATGGAGGATGTACGGTATCAACTTAATACTTCGGTCGCTTCAAGAAAGACTTATGGTATCAAGTACAGAAGTCTTGAACGATGTACATAGAGCTTTCATGATAGGTCTTTATAGTATGTAGGTCGAGTATGAGCAACGTGGTATTTGCTTCAACTGTCATCGAGAAACTGCTACAACCGTCAGGAAATCTGCATAAATGGGTTAGTGATAAACCATGGTTCCTCGTTACTTCGTCGAATACGGTTGTGCATAAATGGACGAAAGTGGCTTTGTCACTTCGTCGAATACGGTTGTAACAACCACGGTTCCTCGTTACTCAGTATAAATACTGCCTGTGATCAGGTAGAATTCCAAAGAATCTCCTTGACAGGGTTTTGCAGCTGCACTAGCCGTTCTTATTACCGGAGCGTCTTAAAGCAAACAACACGGTAAGAGTGAACCGGTAAGTTACTATCTTCCCGATTAAGCTATCAATTCGTGTTCACCTTTCCTATGTCTGGATACCCTTGTAAGGCTTCCCATGGACATAAGATTGAAAATTGATTTAGAAAATCAGTCGGTGTGTCAAGATGCAAACGGTTTTTATGACATACCAACAGTTTTATCTTTTTCAAAATTCATTCGTCAATTCATAAGCTGGACTAAATCGATATCCAATATCACAAGTTCGATCCGTATAGGATCTCACAAGTCACCTACCAAGAGCTTGTTTGATGTTGGCTCAAGCAGGATTTCCATCTTCACTGTGAATACTTAAGTATCACTCGGATGTTCTGGCAAAATCACAAGGATAATGCGTAGGAATCTTAATATATATTTCTTGTTTTTCACATTGTGTGAATTAACAAGCATAATTTTGACAAGTGTCCTAATGAGATTTATGGATGATCTCTTTTGGCTCTAGACTCAATAGTGCACTTCGATTTTAGTGATCAGAGGCTGGAGCAGACTGCTACCTTTTTAATACCAACTAACTCGGAGTGAGAAAGTTGATAGAAATGCATGTAATCTCTGTGAGAAATGAAACATAAATCTTTTGAGATATTTTGAATGGCTAGGGAGGGTTGTGCATTGCATTACTAGGTCCATGATGCATCTCAATGTAGCAATCATCTTTGGAGTGATATCTTGATAGCATATGTATTGACCGCCGTTTCCGCCTAAGTGTAAGGAGGGCTCTTTCTTTCACACCTTTATCTTAACTTATCTTTTTAAGTCTTCCAACTGACTTAGCGCTTACCCATGACTTCATAACTTAGTAACCATGTTGGGTTTTATTCCAATACTACTCCATCTCAGTCGGAACTTTTCCCTTAACCCATCACTTTACTCCTTTTTCAAACCTAAACCTTCTAACACTATCTAGTGGAAATTATCCCTATTAGATCCCTCCGGTTCTGGCTAGATCATGGGAATGGATACCTAAACTTAACCACCTTATAACTCCAATACAATAATTTAAATGGTTAGTCTTTGGTACTTCCACATTTCAGCCAATCACGTAACCAATTGCTCCCCCTTCATATGTGCATCAATTAATCAAAAGAGTTTTAGCACATATATGGGTTAGGTGAATCCGTCCAAATCAATACATAAATAATATATAATAATATATTAATACGAAAATAAAAGGAAGATATTCAAATTATCGTAAAGTCATAAGTATTTTCCGTCGGGTTAGAGAAGTTCACTTTTTAACCAAAGTGAAATCTCAAAAACCTTCCCGGGTCGTTTCTCGACGAGAGGTTGACATGGAAATCTACGTTCAAGTTGTAAATTGAGCTTGAATAGCATAAAAGTTTTTGATTTGGTTTTCTTAATTTACTAAAAGGGAACGCATATAAAAGGGAAGCTAATCTTTTGGTTTTAAACAATTTTTTTTATACTAAAAATTAAACTAATATTTAAATCTATAAGATTATACTAAAAAATGATCTAAAAATATAAATGACTAAAATGCTTTGCTAAGTGACGTGAAATGTTCATTGAGTGCGGGCTTAGGATTAACGAATTAAAATGACACGTAAAATGAAACGCTTAAAAATAAATGACAAGAAATTAAATTGCATTAAAATAAATGACTGAATGTAAATTGAAGAACAAAACTTATGACTAAAAATTTTATTAATCTTTTAATACGCCGCACCTAAATTCCAAAACACTAATCACTAACAAAAAAGCACAACTACTTCTACTCACACTCATAATGAAATAAAAAACTATAAACAATTTAAAAATAAAGCTACACTAAGCATGGCATAAATCAAATAGGCAAACATAAAATAAAACAATAAAATAAAACTACACTAATTAATTGAAAAAGGAATAGAAAATCGACCGAATTGGAGACCCGCAATTAAAACGAATACCACCCGATTTATTTAACTAAAACAACTAATCAAAGTCGGTCTAGCTAAATGAACCCTTAAGCTCCACGCCTCATGAGTTGACCGGTACCAAAAACACAAAGTAAACATTAAACTGTTAATCAAAAAATAACAATTATAACAACTTCTTAATTTGCAATTTTAGCATAACCCACTAGGCTTAACCGTGAATTCCAAAACAATTTCAAGTCAAACTTTACCACATACGTCCAATTAATAAACCAAATGCATCCCTAATTTAATCCAAGCGTGGACCTATATTGTACAAATCAAATGGCCCAATTGAATATTAAACTAACCAAACGTAAACCATATGCGAAAAGCCCAAAATTATTAATATATAATACTATATTAGGTTAAAATCTACGTAGGTTTTTGACCTTTGCTACAGTAACCTTTTTTTGGCTCCCATTTTGGCCAGTCCATTTGATTTTTTTTTTTTTCTGGTGCCCCGCCCGTTTGGTTTTTTTTTTCCTTTTAAAGTATGCAACATAAAAAAAAAAACTTCCCTAATCGGCTCAAAATAAGGAAAAAATTACAAAAGTACTTATTTATTTAAATAAAAAAATACCCGCGACATGAGCCACAGACACATAACGCCCATAATCAAAAAAACTATTAAAACATTTTTTTTTTATTTTAATTAGGTAACATAAAAAAAAATTGCTCGGCATCAAATCCCAAAATAAGAATTTTTTAAGGAAATTTTTTTACAAAAGTACTGATTTATTTAGATAAAAAAATACTCGCCAACATGAGGCCCAAAACACATACGCCCATAATAAAAAAACGTAAAACAACGCGCAAACTATTAAACATTTTTTTCTTTCTTTAAATTATATACATATACTATATTTGGTTTAAAACTACGTCGTTTCGACCATGTTTGCTACAGTAGCTACAGTAACCGGCCCATTTGACTTTTTTTTAAGTAGGCAACTTAAAAAAAAAAATTGCTCGGCACAAAATAGAATTTTTTTATACTAAATTACTGATTTATTCAGATCAAAAATTATTCGCGCCATGAGGCTCAACACATAAGCTCATATAAAAAAAACTATTAAACATGAGACCGAAAAAATAAACCCGCTAAAAAAAATTGCTCAGCACAAAATAGGAAAAAAAAATTATAGATTTATTCAGATAAAAAAAATACCCACGACATTACGCCGCCCAACACATAAGCCCATATAAAAAACTATTAAACATGAGACCGAAAAAATAAACCCGCAAATAGATTTATTCAGATAAAAAAATACCCACGACATGACGCTCAACACATAAGCCCATATAAAAAACTATTAAACATGAGACCGGAAAAATAAAGCCGCAAAAAAAAAATTTAACGCCCCGCATCAACGCGCGGGCAATCATGTTTAAAAAAACACCCACATCTATGATAAAAGAAACACCGTCCCGCAGCAACGCGCGGGGAACTATGCTTGTTTCATCATATTCCAAGTAGCAATAACGAGACCCGAAAATTCACATTTTGATTCAAGCATAACTCACTAATTTAACCTACCTTATTTAGCTAAAAGTATGAATCAAATAAGGTCTCCTAACATGGTTAATAAGCCATTTTGGAACTGATTAAGCCAATACAACCACAAGTCATTTAATCAGCTTATTTTGAAAAAGCACCGATATCGGGATTAAGCTAAAAAGAAATTGAATAAGCTAAAAGAAAAAAATTTAAAAAAAAAAAAAAAAATTATTTCGAAAGCAACCAAAACTTTTACTCAAAATAGCTCACTCAAAACAAATAAGCACAGCAGGTATGTTCGAAATAAGCAACGCTAATCACTTAAAAGAAATAAGCACTAACAAGCTAGAAATAATTAGACCCAAGTAAAATAAGCTATAGATCTATGTTTTTTTATCTTTTGAAATGAGTTTTTAAACATAATAAGCTGTTTGAGAAAAAGCTATAACAGATTTAAACATCAATAAGATAAAAATGATTTTATAAAGCAAAAGGAATAAGCTAAAAAACTTATTAAAAATGATATGAGCCTAGATCTTGAGAGAAAAATTCACAAAAGTACTTATTCTCTAGTGGAAACAAGCTATAAGGATTCAATAAGCTCAGAGCGAGCTTATTGAATAAGATACGAGATTAAGAGTAAGAAAAGAAATAAGCTAGTAGAATAAGCAAATCGACATCCACTTTTAACCATAATTTATTTTATTGATAAGCTAGCGTTTACAATAAGCTCGAGAATAAGATGGAAACAAATCAAAACTGGAAAAACAATAAGCTAAAATTTTGAAATAAGCTAATACAAATAAGCAAAAACTAAAAAAAACTAAAAGGTAAAAAAAAATACTAACTACTACTCCTTTTTCCAACTGCTGCTTGCGTCAATTTATAGCCAAAAAGAGTGAGTGAGGGTAATTCCGTCTCTTTAGTTGATCAGCCAATAAGAGTAATAGATCGAGGGGGTACGATCGTCTTTTTCCACGAGCCACATCATAAACGCCAATGATTGGCTGATTCTTAGGATACCAGCAAATTTCATCAAAATCCTCCAATCATTTAGCTCCACGTGGATTTCATTCTGCTTTACTCGAACACACCCTTTTTTTCAGTTGAAACAAATATGAAATATACTCATTTGTAAGGCCACATGTCCATCTATTATTCGCCCAAATACAGTAGTGGGAGCTCATGTGACCATTTGGTATTTAATTCCTATGCACGTGAGTTTCATTACTATATCACACTTTCATTTGATTCAATATTAGTGGGCCACGAAAAATGGGCTTTTACTTATTTGGGCTGGCCTGGCCCGTTAAGTGGGTAACGAGCTGGCCCAATAAAATCCGAAGGCACCGTTGGACTCGTTTTCTCGCTCGATTTCATTCTCGTAGCTCGTTTATTGTCCGGTTTTGGTCTTTATTTTTTCATTTCTTTAAAATCATACCTGCACATATACATAACACAAAAACATTAATATATGTATGTTTTTATTATGTTTTTGGTCTTTTGGGGTCGCTTTTCATGGTAAAATATATGTATAAAATAGCGAATACCAGTTAGCGTACACTATAGATCTTAAAATTCACATCTTTAATCATATATTTTAATCACATTGGTATGTGCTTAATTACACATACCATTTTCCATTAAAAATGTGCTTAAATAACCAAAAACGTACCAAACATACATTGAATTTTGTATGTTTAGCATTTGGTATTAGTGCAGGTAGGCGGAATAATCTAAGAAATGATAAAAAACGAAGCCAAAACGACATAACCGAGCACGAGAACAGAAATAGCATGAAGAGAAGTCAAAATCAGAGCCAAAAGTCAAAAAGTTAAAGTCAACCCCGATAAAAGTCAAAGTCAAAGACGGAGCCAAAACCAAAGAAAAAGTTAATGGGCCAACCCGTACCCATTTAATGGGCCGAGATAGCCCATTAAGCTTTTATATAAAAGTCTTATAAGCCTTAAACATTTAAAAACCCAAAACCCTTTATAACTAGGCCCAACAAACCGGCCTAACCCTTAAAAGCACTTAACTGTCGTTAGCCCTCAACCCTTTTCATAGTTAGTCTAAAAGGACTAACCATGCAAACATCCTGCTAACCTCAAGGACCTAAAATGCAAAATACAAGGACGACTCCTGAAATACCACTATAAACCTTGAGGGGCCATAGTTGCCCATTCCCCAAACTTTACCCTGTTTAAACCCAAACCCTTTTATACCCTTTTTTCCCGCCTCTACTGTACATCTTCTACACATGCTTTGCGTGTGTCCTTTCCCTGCATAACCAGACAAAATTTTCACCCCACAACAAAAACTTCACTCTCAAACTCTCACCCCACCTCACTATACTCCATTTGCCACCTTGGCAATCTTCAAAAGCCCTATTCGTCAAAGGAAAATGACAAAGGATTGATGGCTCAGATTAATTGGATTGGTGACCAAGAAAATTGAAGGGTGGAGATGATACTTTGGTTCTCCTCACACAGAAAACACAACAAGCACACCTCAAAGGGCATATGCGACTATATAGTGTAATTTTAGGGTAGTATAACTTTACTTTTAATGTTTTTATGTCTTTAAATTTTGTCTTAAATCCAATGCATTGTATATTTAAATTTAATGAAATTTCAGTTTTAATGTTTAATGATAATATGTTTTCCTTTTATGCTGTTTATAGTTAAAACTGTTTCCAAGTCAGTGTTATAAGTTATTTAAGCTTTTTTCATATAAAATCTAAAAAGCATTTAAGTGTTTAAGAAAAATTTCACAAAAATTTATCACTCCAAACTACCTAAGCTTTTATTGGAAGATAAGCTTAAAAAGGAAGAGCTTATGTTTTTTTTATTTAGACTGCTTATTTATAAGCTGGGTAGGTTAGAGCTTATAGGAATTTCATTCATTCCCTGTTTTGAGCAAGGGAATAAGGTACACTTCACATTTTTCATTTTTTTTGCATTTACTGTTTAATAGCTTACCCTGCTTATTTGTGCTTATTCTTGTAACAATTGTGCTTATTCTGTCTTTATCATGCTTATTTGATATTAACTTATGCTTGTTTTGGTTTATTTTAGCCTAAAAATGTGTTTTCTATTTTTAAAGGAGTGTTTGAGATAAGTGTCAAAATGGGTCAAAATTGGTGATAAACTCATTTGGGTAATTTGGTGAACTTTAACCAGCCCTTTTAAGGTGTTCTTAATCTGTTTTTCAAAGGTTTTATGTTTTAAGTTTTGTTTTAAGTCTTTTTCTCAAAGGGTGTTTTATGACTGTGGTGACAACAATCCATAAGTGCTCATTTGATTTAGGCTTTTAAAACCATCTTTTAAAACTAGTTTTAGTGTTGTTCTTAAGTCCTTAATGCAGTAGTGAAGATGTCTTTAAGTTTACTTTTGTTTTTGCAAAAATCTGTCAAAGTTACCGAGTTAATTTTCTAAGTCAAAAGTCCCTCTTTCAAATTCATTTTTAGTATAGTTAAAATTGATTTTAGCTTTTTAAATTTTGAGCATAAGCTCTTTTGTTGTCAAACTCTATCTGTTTTTTTATTTATTTTCATTTTCACTATTCTTCTAGCTTATTTATGCTGCATAAGCCTAATTTGTTTTACAAAGAAACTAAAAAACCAGCTTGCTGTGTGACCAAGCTCTTTTCTAAAAGCATTTTTACAGGCTATTTGTGATGCCTGTTCAAATTACTTTTTCTTTGCTGTTCTAAATAGCTTATTGTACAAGCTTTTTAGCTGTACAACTCCTTAAGCCAAAAGGATCCACTTAAGGGCTTAAAAATAAGCCCAAAAGTGGTCCCTTAGGCTGTTTGCCTGCAGTTTGGACCCTTTAGCTTATTTGCTTATGTTAAGCTAATTCTTTTTTTTGCTTAATTTAGGTTTGTTCTGCTTATTAGGTTAGTTTTAATCAAATTTAGCTAATTAACATTAAGGGTAAGCTTTATTATGCTTATTTGCAATTAAGTCAAAAATTTTTTTTTAAGTTTTAAGCCTTTTATATTCAATTTCTGTCATATTTTAGCTTAGTCTAAAAGATCTTTTTCCATGCTTATTTTTTTGTTCTCATTGCTTATAGGTGTAGCTTATAACATTGTTTTAGGCATATTACACTTTTTCAATCAGCTTAGTTTAGTCTAAAATGGGGACAATATTTTTAGCATTTAAGCTTGATAAGCTACTGTCATCTTTAAGCTCATTTTCTGAGCTTATTATAGCTTTTCAAAAATAATCTCAAGTTTTAAAGTTGTTAGTTTTCAGCTTATTTATAACTTTGTTTTTAAAGTTTTTCAAAAAAAAAAGGAAGTAGGGAAGTCAGGGGTGAGCAAGGCTTGAACCCCTAACCGCTACCCACTCAACCTTTATAGCACCTCACACACGCACACATAAACCAACTGCCCTGGGGTCTTTTTCAATTTAAACTTGCAAAATTTATTATTTACTACCTTTTTACCCCATTTAGCTTATAAGCTGTTTAAGTTTTTTAACAGCTTATTTTAATAAGTTGTTTTCACCACTCCATTTTTCTTAAATTCCTCAATGTTCAAGCTACTTTTTTTAATTTTTTTAGAATTTTTATAATTTGTTTAGTATTTTTTATATTTAATTTTTGTTAAAATTGTTTTTAATTCATATTAAATTATAAAAAAGTCAAAAAAATCTAATTCTTTTTTAGAAAATTTTCTTTTATCAAATAGGACTTAGGAAAATTAGATTTGCTTTCGTAGGGTTAAAATTACAAAATTTGATTTTTTAAAGAGCGGGATTGAATCCCGTTCGCGTTTTTCGTGTTTTTAAGCTTAAATCACTTTCGTTATTGGTCTAGTTTTCTTAGTTCTTATCTTTTAGTTAATCAGGACTTATAAAAGTCAAAAAAATCATTTTAGAACTTTATTTTGATAATTTAGGGTTTTTAGGTCGCGTTTTTAGGATTCCCGTTTTCGTTTTTAGTTTAAAATAGTTTTACCGTTTTTAGTTTAGCTTGCCTTTTAATTGCTTTTTCCCATAGAATTAGAAAACCCATTCAAAGCCTTGTTATATTCAAACATCAAATATCAAACCGACTCTCGACTTTCCATTGCACGCCTCGTTGGGAGAACGACCCGGGTGATCACTTGCCCGGAATCATTTATATCATACCCGTGAGTTTGTTGACCTTTTTCCTAAAGGGTTGACTAGGTTGACTTGCGGGGATTTTATATTTGATATTTTATTATACTATTTGATATATAATTACCCCTAAAAAGGTGATTATCATTTTGGCGCCGCTGCCGGGGAGGAGTGTAAGCGATTGTCGTTCCGACGTTTGACAATTAGTGCTTTGAAGATCCTTCCTTGTGAAGTTATTTTCTTTATAAAAATATAAAAATACAAAAATATTTTTCATTTTCTTTTATTAGTATATAAAAACAAGAAAAATCAAAAACATAAAAACATTGTCTTTAAATAATAAAAATCATCATCAATATAATGCTCTCAACTTGAGCATTATCATAATAAGTTCCCAAACAAAAGATTAAAACTTGCCTTTGTGTCACTTGCGAGGTACGGCTCACCTTTAATCGATTAACAAACTATAAGAGGGGTATAAGGAGGGTTGTTCCGAGGAACTACGACCCGAAAGGAGAAGGTTTTTAATAGCTTCGCGCTTTCCCGCTCCTCCGCTCCTTTGTGCGTTTTTCTTTTAAAGAGCTACCGTGAAGCAAGTTGATTATTGGTTTAAGTTATCCGGTCTCATTGTTTTGTCCTCTAATAAAATGAATTGTTTAAAAAACTTAAAAATCCCAAAAATAATCTTCTTTTTCTTCTATACCATTTAATTCTTTTCTTAACCCTCTCATTTTTAATTCTTAATGTCGACATTTGTCCTATGCGTTGGTTGTGGAGAACCATTATATGGTCACCCGTGTCAACGGTGTACTTGCGAGCGGTGTGGTAATGATCTTCGAGATGGATATTGCTTTCTATGTAATTCAAGGAACGAAAATTCTTTCATTTATGATTCGAGTCCAAATTCTTTTGATAATCCTCCCGATTTTTCATACCCACCTCCACAACCCCAAACGTATTCTTGTGAGTTTTGTGGGAACGATGCTCATTATTGTTACGATTGTCCACCTCAAGTTCTGTTTATCTACAATCCAGAACCGTGTTACAATCAAGACTTTAATTTCCCACAAAATTTACAAAGTTATCCACAACAATATCCTTGTTGTGAAAACTGCGGGGGTCCTCACGAAACTTTTCAATGTCAACCATTGAACCAAAATTGTTATGGTCATAATTCTCTCGGTTTTGACCAATTTTAACCCCCGCAGTATCCCGTCATTCATCAACCAATTCGAGAAAAAACTTGTGCAGAATTGCTAGCAGAGGAACGGACGGCTAACATTAATAATCAATCCACGCAGTTTCCTGTCGTTCATCAACCTCCTCAAGAAACAAGTTTGGAATTTTTGCAAGATAATAGAAACCTAATTAACTCTATGCAAACTTTCTTAGGAAAGTTTAAGCGATTTTCTTTTTATGAAACGCCAAAGGTTGTATCACTAGCATGGGAGACAATTTCTGAAATTGAGCATGCTTTTGAAGACAAGCAATATCAACCAGAGGGTATTCTAGAGTTATTTCGTAAACTTCATGATGATGTGTAAAAATATTCACGAGGAGTTAGCAGAGTACATAAATACTCTGAGTTGGAATCGTCCTACCATCTACTATGATGATGATGATGATGATGATGACGAGGATTATACTATTGATATCTTCCTGACTGTTCTTCTCTTCTCCCTCATTTTCTTTCGGCTTATCGTCATGGGAGTCGCTTTGTTGCTTGGGATGTATTGTGATGGTATTGATTGAACCGTGGGTTGAGCATTGTGGGTCTTTAGTTGGGTAAGAACGATCAGATAAAACTGAAGTTGTGGTGTTAACATTCAGTTTTGGGTTCTTAATCGTGTCACTAGGGAGTGCTCCCGTTATTCGTTCAGTGATGGCTTTCAACATTGTGTTGATTTTTTTGGCATTTCACTTTGCTGTTGTTTGAAATCGGCTTTCAAACTTAGAAAATCTAGCGTCTTGAGATGCCATGAAGTTGAACACCAATCCTTCGAGATTTTGATGACTGCTAACGTTTTGAGGATTGTTGTTGAAAGAACAATTCAGACCGTTGGGTTGGAACCGGTTAGGTTAGTTTGAAAAAATATTTTAAGAATTTTGGGGTTGTCTCCACCTAAGGTTTGGGTGACTTTTCCATGACAGATTGTAGGTGTCATCAAGATTGTTTTGCTCGGGCTTGAAAGTGTACCACTTACCTCCCGCTTCGTCGGTATGCGAGGGTGCATATTCAAAAAAGGATTGTTTGGGATTTTCCATGCAGTACAGAGTTTCGTGGGGACCACTGCAGATCTCACATGAAGAAGTGATTTTGTTCACTTGTGTGGGTTGCATCGGAGCAAGATGAGCTTTCATCAAGCGTTGAACTTGATTTTCAAGCTAGATGAGGAGGCGGTCAGATGTACTCAGGACATCTTGAGGCAAAGAGATTGCCTTGACCGGCTTAGCGAAATCCCTTGGGTCATTCCAACTTTTGTTGTCATAGAGGGCGAGGTCCTCTAATAATGCCCAGGATTCTTTAGCGTTTTTGTCACGAAGCTTGCCACCGGCCGATTGATCGATGGTTCGTCTTGTGACAGGATTAAAAGGGTCGTAAAAGATTTGGACTTGGAACCAAATATTGATGCCATGATGAGGGACTTTTTGGAGTAAGTTCTTGAAACGAGTCCATGCTTCTGAGAGAGATTCTCCTTGATGTTGTTGGAACATCAGGATATCATTGCGGAGTTTTATAGTCCTTTTCGGTGGAAAAAATTGAATAAGGAAACGAGTTATAAGATCCCCCCCATGTGGTAATGGATCCTGCTGGAAGACGTTCAAGCCAGTTGCTAGCTTGATCGCGAAGGGAAAATTAAAATAAATACAGGCGCATTCTTTCCCTAATTTCAACGTCAAGGTCAAGTGAGTCCACAAGTTTTAAGAAATCCTTGAGGTATTGGTTTGGATCCTCGGACCGAAGTCCGTAGAATGAGCATCCGTTTTGCACCAACCGGATGGTGTCGGATCGAAGAGGTACCACATTGTTCCCTACGGGGAGCTCAATGGTATTCCTGTAGCCTTCGTGGCTAGGTTTGGAGTAATTTTCAAGAGTACGGATAGGATTCGCATCTCCCATGGTGGTTGACGAGAATGGATTACGAAACAAATACACAAAGAAAAGATAGACTACGAGAAAGCTAATATAACGAAAATAAAATCTCACTTGAAAGGATTCAAGCGAGTAAAACTAAGTTAGACAATGATTGAAACCTAACTATTCCCCACGCAGCGGCGCCAAAAACTTGATGTGAGGGTTGCGAAGACTTTACATGAAGTTTTACAATCCCCTAGGCAGTGTACCTAATCGTTGCAGTGTAGTATAGGCAAGACTCAGGGGTTGTTATCGTTCTCTAGGGGAATAGGTTAGGAAGGCTCAAACATGGTCTAACAGAATTCTAAGGGATTGAGAGAAGATTCTTTTTGTGTTTTTATATTTATAAGAAAGCAGGTAAATATCATGGTATGAGAGGTTGGTTTGATTAACTAATAATTAAACTAATTATAATCTATGCTACTGATGATAACTTTATGATAAAAAGATGTACTTACCTAATCATGCACTACTCCTCAGATTGCTTCTCCAAGATCTGTGGCCTTGTCACACTTGTGATGATCTGTGTAAGTATTTCCTAGGTCATGAACGGATTACACGAACCCGCTGTCTATTTAATATTCCGTTAGGGCAACGCACAAGTAAGGTAGTATTAAGACTATTACAAGGCCCCTAAGAATATATTAAATGCATGTGAAATATCTTAAGAGGGATCAACCATATTAGGGGTAAGATATTATAAAGACTGTTACTGATGATATCCTTTCTAGACTACTTACGTTTCCCTAGACGTCTATGCCAATTTAATATCTTATGGCTAGTTTTCTAGAGCCTAACGCACACATCTATCAACAAGAAGCAACATGAACAGGATCTACAACCTAAGTTTCATGCAATCATAAGTAAATACAAAGGAGGGTTTAGCCTAGCATGTTAAAGATAAAGCAAGAAAATAAATCAATCACACAACGCATACACATATTGAATGATTAATGATAGATTAAGACATAGATTAAAGGTAGTTACAATTGGGTTTTGAGGCCCTAAAAATGACCTTAAAAGTTGCTTGAATGACTAGGGTTCGTCTCCCTAAAATTATATAAAGTTACACACTTAAAACCCTAATTTCGGTTTAATATATATAGGAAAATCGCTGCGACGACATCGCTTTGAAGTCCTGACGCCTCACCACGTAGATGATTCTAGATCCTCTTTTAAGTCGGCCATGTCCTGACGCCATCGCTAGACTGACGCCGTCACTGGATAGATCACGACGACGTCGCTTTATGCATGTGACACCGTCTTCACGCGCTGTATGCATAAATCTTCAAGAGATTTGGTTTAGGTCCGTAATCTTGTCCGTTTCTTCTCCAAATGAACCCAAGTCACGTGTAAATCCTCTAAAAGCTATCCAAGTGCTAAAAACCTGAAAACAAACAATTAAGCACATAATCTAGGCATATTTGCATGATTTAAGCGGTTAAAGGACCCTGAAATAGTGTATAAAATGATACCTCATATATATATCTCCCTCTTTCTCTCTCTCCCCTCTCTCTCTCTATATCTCTCTCTCTCTCTCTCTGGTATGTCTGTTGTGGTCTGTACTGTGTGTCTGTTTGTCTGTCTCTCTCTCTCCCTATCTCGCTCCCACTCTCTCTCTCTGGCTCTTTTGCTATCTCTTTCTCTCTCTCTCTCTCTCTCTCTCTCTCTCTCTCTCTCTCTCTCTCTCTCTCTCTCTTGCTCTCTCTCTCTCTCTCTCGCTCTCTCTCTCTCTCTCTCTCTCTCTCTCTCTCTCTCTCTCTATCTCTCTCTCTCTCTCTCTCTATTACTTTAACCTTAATTTGTGATCATCTTGATCATTATGCAATTGTGTTTTAGTTTGGTTGTAATAGAACTAATATCAATTAGATATTAGGAGTACGCCATATTAGTTATGGTACTCTTTGGTGGTTGATTTGTTTATGGATAAATTTATGGTTGTTTCTTTGTTAATTGAGATAAGCTAAGATGTTTAGAGTATCAGATCTTGCTTTTTTACATGGTATCAGAGCGAGGTTGTTATGAAATTGTTTTTTGAAAATTTAAGGTTTTTAAAATTACTTTGTAATTTTTCGATTAACCAGTGTTAATAGGTAGATCTGTTGTTCAATTGTTCAGATCTAAAAGATTTTTAGGAAACGCTCAATTTTTGAAAAAATTAGGGTTTGTGATTTTTGGGGGTTTTTCTATCTCTAGAGGTTTCTGGGTTGATTAAGTAGTCTTAATCAATAGATCTAATATTATTGGTGGTTCTTGGAGGTTCACCTAATTTTGAAAAATTAAGGTCTGTTGGATTTTGGTGTTGGGTTGTTGGTTCATTCTTTGGCATCTGCTATTATCATTGACTAAGTGAATCAAGGGTATAGTAGGTTTGGTTCTGCAGCTTTTAATTTGCGTGCACTGTAACACCTCTCTTTCTCTCATTTATTTTTGGTTCTTTACTTTCTTGCTGAGATTGTTGAAGGATAGGTAGAGGCACTATTGTGAGGTTGTGATTGGTTGGTGGGAGATTTGTTTAGGTGTATTGTTTGTTTATTCTTTATTTTCTTATTTGGTTGTTGAGTCTCTCTGTCCTTGATCTGCCACTATAGTGGTGTAAAAGCCTGTGAACTTTTTTCTTTTCTTTTATTGTTGTTTAATTTCTTGTTGTCGAGATGTCTGTTCATGGTTTTATTGATGATGAGTTTGTTGTTGATGATTCTGTTACTTTGATTAATAGACTTGATATTAGTAATCCATTGCATTTACATCCTAATGATTATGCAGCGAGATGTGTATCCTTGCCAAGCTTATGATACGAAGCTAATCACGACCGAGCAATTGAGCGTACCACTTAAATGTTACACCCTAGATTAGTTGAGTGAACTGAGTGATTTCTTTACCATATTTCGTGAGGTGCTTAGTCTTGTACAGGTGATTAAAATGAAATGAGTGCTTAAACGGAAAAATCCTTGACTTCGGTTAGGATACATTTTCAATATAAATCTAGAGTCTACTTGAGGACAAGTAGGATTTAAGTGGGGGATATTGAATGACATTTAATACCATCACATTTATACAATCATTTATCCCAAATAAACTAGCCACTTTTGTATAATTATTGCAAGAATATGTACTTAATTGTTTAAAAGTGTTATTTGCAGTAATTGATGAGTGATTTGTGATGATATGCTAAAAGGCGCATATTCTGGAGCTAAACCAAAGACATTTGAGGATTACTCATTTCTGACCAATACGATGTATCCAGGAAAATAGATGCGGCGTATTAGCGGCAAGTCTTCACAAGAAAACGCGTATTCACAATTCCCAATACGGCGTATCCACCTTTTGCCATATGCAGTATCCATGAAGATAACTATTCAGAGATACGAAGATATTTATATTTTGGGAATGTATATTGTATTGATTGTAAACTTTGCACGCACTCTAAGGGATACACCCCAATACGCCGTATTGGCCTAGCTCAATACGGCGTATCCAACATTTTTCAGAGGTTATAAATAGAATACTCTAAAATGAGTTTTCAGTGTGCAAAATCATATTCTTCATACAATACTCATAAAAGACGATTTTCTGAAGAGAAGAACAATAAAAAAGGTCAAGCATCGATCACGATTCCATAGAAGACACCATTAATTTCCTTACTCTTGTAATCTTTTAATTTTGGGTATCGTTCGCTAAAACGTTTAGTTCACCTTGGTTAATTGATCACGCTTGTATAATTACAATGGTTATGGGCTAATACCCTTGGGTATTAGCCATATTAATGAAGATTTAATGTTTGGTTTGTTTTAAAATCGATTTACTTAATTTATCATTAAAAGTGTAATTATGTTTATCACATGATACTTGTTTATGTGTTTGAATATGCGACATATCATTCAACTGGGTCTAGTTACAACTAACAAGTGAGATAGATACTGGTATAGCTCTCCATATCGTGTTTTATATTACTGGACCAATAGGATCATAAGTAACGTTCTGTCTTTCTCTTTAAATTAAGAGCTTAGTTAGACCGGCAGGTGACTCGTAATGTTTCAACAAGTATGTTCTTGATTAATTGATAAAGATTTGAATAGTGAACTACCAGTATATAAAATACCGTCAAATAGTAAGTGGGTAAAGTCCTGATGGGCTAGGGTTTATCAATATCACCATTGCTATAATCCCTAGATAGATTATAATTAAAATAAAAGAATGCTTTATGTGGATGTGTTAATTGTGACAGGATTCAACGTGTCTAGGTCTTAGGATGATGTCCCACCTAAGTTTGAAGAATGATATGCCGCTTCGAGATAAGAAATCATTGCACTAAATAAACAAACCAGCATTTTATCAGATTTACTATGGCTAATGCAGTTTTCTATTATTTGGCTTCTACCGTTCTTTTATCTTCTGATTGTTTTCTTGCATGTTTATTGTGTTTAGAATTGATTATTGTCACCGTAAAACCTGTGTCAGTCTCTCAGGCTGAAAACCCCCATATCCGTTAGAAGCGTATATAGCATAGGTTTAACAAGTAATTAAGATTAACGTAACCAGAGTAATTAAAATACTGATAGATTATAAGGTTAACAACCTCTCTCTTAGTGTTCGACACCCTACTTACTACGAAACTCCACCCGATTGGGTACACTGCCCGTTAAAGTGTTGTTTTAGGATAAGTCGGCTAAATATAAATTTAAAACTTGGTAATCAATAAATTGACCCTACACGACAACACATCACATACCTAAAAAGATTATACTATATATGTGGGTTATGCTTTTACCCGTGTGTTTTCCTATAATAAAATTGATATTTTCAGTCATTATAAATTTAAAGCTTTTGAAACACATCAAAGTTTTTGGCGCCGCTGTCGGGGATTTTCAAGTTGTTCTGTAGTCAACTCTGGAAAATTACTTTAACTCCCCCTCTTTTCAAAAATCGTCGTACAATTTTCTGGCAAACTGACCCAAGCAATTTCTCCTTTGGATGCATACACGTGCTTCTAATTCTGAACTTGTTGAACCGTTACCTAAACCTGAACGTACTCTGAATCAAAGACTTCGTCGGTGAAACAGAAGAGTTCTGTTTGATCTTAGAAACAATCCACCTCAACACTCGAGAATTGTCTATCCGCCAATTCTCAACATCAATTAATTCTGTCACTTTCTTGATATTCTTCAAAATTACAATCCAATGGATGATGAACCCATGTGGGCTGCCGACCGTGTTGTCGCTCCGATTCTTGGTTCCGCAATCAATATTCCTGAAACCGCAAACGAATTTGCCATTAAAGGTAACCACTTGACTCTCGTCAAAGGAAACCAATTTGATGGTAGAACCAAAACCGATCCTCATAAACACATTCACGAATTCCTCGGAATCTATGATATGTTTAAATACAGAGATACCAAAAATGAAGCAGTCTACCTAATGATGTTTCCCCTATCACTCACTGGAGAAGCAAAAACATAGCTGGACGAACTCAACGAAGGAACTATCAAAACATGGGATGAACTTCGAACCGCTTTCATTAGCCGATTCTTTCCCCCATCTTTTTTCAACCGACTCCTCGAAGAAATTCGTGCTTTTTCTCAACATGAATATGAATCTCTAACCGATGCTTGGCTTCGTATGAAGGAAATGATCAGAAATTGCCATGGTCATAACCTGTCCAAAGGCAATATTATCAAGATCTTTTATCATGGTCTTAACGAACTAACCCAAGAAGTTCTGAATGCGGTAGTTGGTCGTATTTTCCTCTATAAAACACCAAATCAGGCTTATCAGGCTGCCTCAAGATAAAGTCTTACTCAAGCACGACTGGGCTAAAAATAAAAACAACCAAATCCATCCTCATAAGAAAACCGTTGTTTTCGCCGATGAAGGTAACAGTAATTCTGATACTAAAAAAATTATGGCCCAAATGGATGCCATGACCATAAAAATAGATGCTCAATACAAAGAACTCCAATCTCGTGCTAAACAACCAACACCCGATCTTGACGATGATGACTGATATGTGAGAAATCACATATCTTTATTATATCCAAAATAGCCCTTAAAATGATAAATCCCAAAAAAAAATATGCAAAAAAAAACTTGTAAATATTTTGGCTTGTTTTGTCTTGGTTGATTGTGTAGGTAGCGGATAATGCAAAATATCACAAGAAAATGGCCAAAACCGGACAAACACGGACAACGGGAACGATAAAGTGCAAAAAGAGCCCCGGAAGGATTTCTACCAAAAGGTCAACAAAAGTCAACCAATGGACAACATTTGATCACTCACAAAGGACAAAATTCTCGAAAAATCCAAATCAGTAGTAAATGTTAAACACTAATTTCACCAAAAGTCCCTAAACCCTAACACCGTTATCTCTTTATAATATAAGAGATAACGGTCGTTATCTTTATAACACACCCTTATAACCAAGACCAAAACTCCTGGCCCAATCCCATTTCTTTTTATAAACCCAGGTCAAAGCCCAATCCCCCGAGTCAAATACCCCCAATCTAAGAGTTAAAAAAGGCGTGTAAAGGAATTTACTATTCATCGTCGTTCTCGACGATTAACCCCACTCAAATCAAAGGGTTAATTCAAATTAACAGCGTGGCTTAATGATTAAAGCACCAAGGGTCAAGCTGGCAAAAGGAAACATCACTTAAGGCTCTTATTGGTCGAAAACGGGACAAGGAGGACACATGGGCAATTGAAAGAAGCACACCAATGATTGGATTTTGTTCTAAATTAGTGCAAAGAAGCACAAGGTACACTTACACAACGAATGCCACTTGGGCAATCCGTGTGCTCACTTAATGATCCAACGGCTCAAAATTGGGATCCAATGATTGACATTGAATGAAGGGTTAAGATCAATTATAAGAGGAGCATATCCAGATTCCTAGAAGCTTCACCAAGACCCTATAAATAGAGATCCCCTCCTCACACACATCATCTTCTTTTTCCAGCATTTAAGTAGTAGCTTAATTTAGTTTTTAGCTTATGTAATTTTCATTTAAATGTAATTTTAATTATGTTTTAAGTCTTTGTAATCACTATTTCAAGTATTGTAATTAGCTTTTGAATCAGATGAAATCTTAGTTTAATTAGAATTTTGTTTTTTACTCACAAGCCCTTATACATCCAAAAAGCTCTTATAAACAAATTTTCATAAGCTCGACAATCATAAAGCTACTATAAGCTCATTAAGCTTAATTACCCTTGGAATTGGATGGCTGCTTGGTAATTAAGCTTTGGTTTAGTCCTGAAGGTCAGGAGTAGGTTTAGACTAGGTTGTGCATTAATAAGCTCTTAACAGCTTATAGCTTATAAGCTATAAGCCAGTGGTTTAAACTCTTTATTGAGTTTATGATCTCTGTTTAGCTGAGATCTGAGGTACCTTTTCTTATCCTTTTTAAGTTTTTATAAGTATTAGTTAAAATTTATAAAAATCCAAAAATATGTGCTTACTTCAGTTCAGCTTATTGTAGTGCTTAATATTGCCTATTTTCTGTTAGTAATTGCTTATTAGTTCTTATATAGCCTAGTTATAGATCTGTTTCTTACTTAATTCAGTTTAGAATAGCTTATTATAGTTTAAAATTTGAAAACAAAAAATAAAGGGTGTTTGGCAAAGAATACTTAAGAAAGACAGTGGGGGGGGGGGGGGGGGGGGGGGGGGGGGGGGGTGGGGGGGGGGGGGGGTTGGGTGGGGATTTTTGAGGGTAGTTTGGGTGTGGTTTTAGGTTAGGGTTAAGTACATTATTTCGTATAAGTGCTTACCTATAAGCCTAACAATGAAGTTTAAAAATGCTATTTAATAACCAAAAGTGACACAAATCGGTACTAACTGTTGTGTTAGTTACTAGCTATGCCAAAACACCCCTTAGTTTTAGATTTTCAAATTTTTACTATAATAAGGCTATGTCTAAACTAGAATATAATAAGAAACAACACAATTACATGATACACTAGCGTGATGCCTTGAACCGGTATCCTCTTTAGTTAAGCGATATAGCACTTATTCACGAATATGAATTTTAAACTTTCATTGTACTTAGACATATCTATCAGCGAATATTAGACATTATTAAGATTGTCATCTGTCTAATAATCTTAAAGTTAATTTTCTATCCACACAGCTTTATTACGAGCTGTTACGAAGGCTGTAGTGGGGAGGCGGAGACAGTACAAAGTCACCTCTTCTCGAATTGATATCTTATACAACACTTATGAGCATACTTGTACATTCGCTTACTAGAACAGATTCTTTACAATAAGTGTCAGTAGCTTCTTGATGTTATCGAGAGCGTAGAAGTAATGATTAAAAAGTTGTTAGAATGGGTTATCACTATGATGATCTTGCTAGCATCACTTCTGAGCCTAGTATAGATACTTGTGATACACCACATAATGTCAGAGCTACATGCCATCTAGCATGAGTTGATTCTGAAGAGCTATCAAGTGCCATGCTTTAACCGACAGTCTTAGAGCGAACTCTCATAGTTTAATAAAATTAGATTTTTGATTTTTTTGTGCACAAGTAGATTTTAACCACTTTCAATCCGTTTTAGTTATTTAGACTTAAAAGTCAATTAGCTTATCTGATTTTTCGCTTTCAATTTAGCACTTTGTTCGTTAAAAATTTAAAAACAAAAAATATTAGTGTCTGTCTAGTTTTAAGCTCTTTCATTAGGTGTTTTTATAGCTAATTTGATTTTCAAACTATATTCACTTGTTTGATTTAATATATTTAGATTATCGTTCCTAGTGGTATAAACTTTAAAGCATAAGGGTCAATAGCTAGTTTAAATTTAACTCAAAGTTGCCTCAAGAGGCTGTTGGTTTAAGTTCTCATTAAGAGCTTATGTTTGATTTCACCTTATGGCTTATAATTTGTGCTATCATCTCTTTCAAACTAGCTTATTAGGTTAGACTAGGGTTAAAAGTAGCTTTTGTTCATTAAATTCATCTTATTAAAGCTTTTAGAGTTCTTAAATTTTGATAAAAAGAAAAAAATTGTAGTTAAGCATTTTCTGTCTTTTAAGCCAACTTTTTAGCTTATTTAGTGAATTTCAATAATAATTGCTTTTATTAAATTTGTTTCTTTTTAGTTTTTCTACAACTTTGTTTTTTAAAGTTTTTCTAAAAAAAAGGGAAGATGGAAATCGGGGGTGAGCAAGGCTCGAACCCCCGACCTCAACATTCTTACCTCTTATAACACCTCACAACACACACTCACTACCAACGTGCCATGGGGTCTTTTTCATTCTAGTTTTACAAAATCTATTACTTAGATACATTTAAGCTTTTTTTGTACAATAAGTTGTTTTAGCTTATTACACAGCTTATTCGATAAGCTGTGTTTCCCAACTTATTTTTCCTAGATTCCTCTTAGTTCAAGCTACTTTCTATAATTTTTTTAGAATTTTTATAACTAGTTTAGTATTTTTAAACATTTATTTTTATTTAAAACTTTAAAAATTCATAAAAAAATAGAAAAATAATCAAAAAAATATAATTCTTTTTTAGAAAAATTTCTTTTATCATATAGTTTCCAGGAAAAATAGTTTTGCTTTCGTAAAGTTTAATCACGGCAAAATTTCATTTTTTAAAGAACGGGATTCGTTCCCGTTCACTTTTTCGTGTTTTTTTAAGCTCATTCAACTCCGTTTTTGTTCTAAGAAAATTTCTTTAAACCTTACTTTTTATAGTCCAATTAGAGTCTATTAAAAGAGAAAAATTACATTCTAGGTTTAATTTTTGAAATTTAGGGTTTCTAACACCAGGTTAGGGTCCGTTTTTGCGTTTTTAGTTAAAGTTTAATTATCGTATGAAAAGTTAGGTTTAATTGTCCTTTAATTTGCTCACTTTTAGGATTTAAAAAAAACAAATCATCTTGAACCAATTCAAATCATTGTCCAAACAACAAACGTGGTCTCAATTTCATAAATCTTCGAGGAATACGACCCGAGAGTACACCTTACCGTAAATATACATATTATTATATGATATTGTGTGAATTTACCCTTACTACTTTGTATACAAGGTAGTTTTTGTAATTTTATAAACTATATTATTTTACGTGATAACTTACGCATCAAGTTTATGGCGCCCGCTGCGGGATTTGTGATAAGTTTCCCTTCGTTCGAAATTTGTCAATCGTGATTTGGAGAACCTTTCGTCTTCGAAAGTTTACCTTTTTAAGAAAATTAAAAATAATAATAAAAAAAAATATAAAAAGTAAAAAAATAATTTGTCTTTCTTTTTATATAACATAAAAAGTTTAAAAACAAAAATCAAAATATTTGCTCTTGCGGATTTTTCAATTTTTCTCGCTTAATTTGGTGAATATTTAAAATTTTACAAAGTTGGTAAAAGAACACCAACAAATAATACCTTCAATTGAGGTATTATCCATCAATAAGTTCCCGAACCAAAGATTCAAAATTTTTACCGTTTGTGTCACTAACGAAAAAGGCGCACCTCTTTTGTAAAATTTATTTTACTTAAGAGAGTTACCCTAAGTTTGTGTTTGGATTATCTGTAAACAAAAATATTTCCTTTTCTCGTTTCTTTTCTCATTTTATTTGTTTGATTAGTGCATGCGCACTAGAAATTCCTATTTTCCAAATAATTCAAACGTAACCATTCCGAGACGTCGAAATAAAGGACGTGCTCCAAACATAGTCGAACCCGAGCTTCGTACTATCGTTGCACCAATGGCGGAACGTACAATGGAAGAGCTACTCCGAGCACCCACGGAAGGGTACGGAGAAGCTATTGTTTTACCGGAAATTAATGCGGATCATTTTGAGATCAAAACGAAATTATTCTTCAATTTGGTCAAGCAAATCCATTTTACGTGTCCGTGAAGTGGCGATCCTCATGCTCCATATTAATAGTTTCAAAAGGATTACCTCAACTTTACGATTTAGGAATGTGCCTAACGATGTGATTAAGCTTATGATGTTTCCATATTCGCTCGAGGGAGCCGCTAAAACTTGGTACAAGAAAGAACCACCAAATTCAATCTTGACTTGGGAGGATCTCGTTACCAAATTTGTGAATCAAATTTTCCCTCCTTCGAAAACCACTCACTTAGAAGAATAAATTTCTCATTTACACAAAAAATTTGAGGAAACTTTTTAGTGAAAGCTTGGGAAGGAAGGAATTTTAAGGAGATTGCTTAGAGCTTGTCCCAATCACGGATTTACGGGAGTATAACTCAAAGTTGATACTTTTATAACGTTTAAACGAGAATGAACAAGACTCCTTAAATGTCGCGGCGGGTGGAAATCTTTTGAGTAAAACGACTAGAGAAGCTTTAAACATAATTAAAAATAAATCAAAAGTTCGTTATTCACGAAATAGATCAAATGCTTCTAGGATGAATGTTACTTTTAGTAAAACAGATGAGAGAATTGATAAGCTTGAGGATCAACTTTCGACCTTAGTCGAGATTGTTTCTAAACAAGTTGTCACTCCCGCTCCGGTTAAAGCGGTTGAGGAATCTTGCATTACTTGTGGTGGTGCTCATTCTTGTTATAATTGTCCAGCTACCGATAACAATCAAGCTAGTGTTTGTGCGACCACGGGTACTTACAATCAAGTTAACCTTCCAAATCGTGTTAGTAATCAAATGACACCACTAGGTTTTGCTCCGGTGCAAAACAATGGTCAAAATAGGTTTAATCAGAATCAAGTTCAAGGGAATAATTTTAATCGGGGAAATAATTTTCATGGAAACCAAGGTTTTCAAGCTCAAAATAATCATGCTCCAAATTTTCAAAACCAAGGATTTCAAAACCAACCTTTTCAAGTGCCTAATAATCAAGTTCAATAAGAGATTTCAAATGATTTTTCAAGTTACAAGATAAATAACGATCAGATGATGAGGAACATGCAAAATCACTCACTCGTTGAAAGGAGACCTTAAGAATGAAAATTCAAAACATGATAAAATCTCACAACCTACAAATGAATCAACAAACTACCTTTCAAAATAATTTGCAAAACATGATTTGTAGATTGTTTCAAAACCAAGCCTCAACTTCGGAAACTCTTCCGAGTAATACCATTCCAAACCCGAAGGGTGAGATGAAAGTGATCACTACTCGAAGTGGTGTTGCTTACGAGGGACCCTCAATTCCTACTAATCATTCTCCTAAAAAGGCAGTGGAACGAGAAACTGAGGAGACAATGGATAAAGAGCAAACAAATTTCCAAGGAAGTACCGCTCACATCCCACCTCCTCGGTTATCCCTATTTTCTATTCCGGAACCCGATGTTCCAAAGACTTTGCCTAAAACCACTCCCATTTCGGAATCCAATATTCCGAAGAGTTTATCTAATCCGAATATTCCATATCCTTTACGTCGTGATGATTAAAATACCCTGAGACAAAGCTTCGAATCAAATAGAGAAGATCTTCCAAATCTTTCAAGATTTGCGCTTCGACATAAGTTTCGCGGATGCTTTACTTTTGATGCCAAGATTTGCTCCTACGATTAAAGTTTGCTTATGAATAAGAAAAGGTTGCTTGGAGTTAGCTAAAATACCCGTTGATACAAAAAGGAAAAAAAAAAAAAATCGAGAATTGCTCGCAAATGCTCCCAAAAAGCTTCCGAAAAACTTGATATCCCGACAAGTTTCTTAATCCATGTAATTTCCCCAGGAATGGATGTATGTCACGCCTTGGCCGATCTTGGCGCGAGCATAAATCTTATGCCCCTTTCTATTTGGAAAAAGCTTTCTTTACCTGAACTTACACCAACTCGGATGACTTTAGAGTTAGCGGATTGATCGATTACTCATCCTAAAGGAGTCGCCGAAGATATCTTTGTCAAAGTTGGGAATTTCCATTTTCCTACCGACTTTATTGTTGTCGATTTCGAAGCCGATCCTCAATTCTTCCTCATACTGGAGATCATTTTTAAGGACTAGTCGTGCTTTAATCGATGTATACGAAGGAAAGCTTGTTTTAAGAGACGGAAATGAACAAATAACTTTTCATGTCGATGGCACGTCAAAACATCCTCAAAATCATATAAACGAGTCAATTAAAATGGTTAATGACACATGCAAGGATAGTTTTAAGAAGTTCACCGTCGAACCCGCTCTAGTTTGCTTGCCCTCACCAGAAGATTCCGATGATGAAAAGGAAAAGCAGGAAGTGAAGAATCTCATAGAGCCAACGGCTAAACGTCAATCTCGAATTACACCTTGTTTGAAGAATTTTAAAGTAATCTACAAGGAGAGCATTTTTCATTCAAACAAAACACCTTAAGTTTCTTCGGTTTTTGAAATCACATCCACCTTACCGTCTATTGAGCCCAAGGATTCTCTCATAATGGGGGACAAGCACTTTAGTACTTTTAGTATTGAGGAATCTGTCCCAATCCCAAGAGAATCTGAGGATACATCCATGAGTGATAGTAAGAATGTTTTACCTTCGTGTGATGATTTCTCTTCCATCAACATTCCAAGAGATGATTCCGTGACTTTCTCTAACCCTCTTTTCGAATTTGATGTCAATTTCATCTCTAGTGACATAAACCTTCTTTTTGATGAAGAGTGGACATCGAGTGCAAGGATTCTTATGATTCCAACCTTGATGAGTCGACTTTCCTAGTCACGCCTCTTTCTAATTCTAACAAGGATGAGTGTCTCGCTCCAAGAGACGACATTGAGTTTCTACTTCACCATAATCCGTCTACTCCTTTGAAAACCATTGCTTCCATTCTCGAGGGATTCATCAATGAACCACCTTTCGAAGAGAATGACGATTTATTTGATTTGGAATGTAAAACGAATGATTGGAAAAGAATTTTATACGATGCTCCAATTGAAAAAGCTAAGTGTTTCGACCCAGGAGGCGATGATGATGAGATCGATGCTTTTCTAGCAATCGAAGTTCCTACGTATATTAAGGAAGGTTATTATGACTCGGAAGGAGACGTAATCTATCTTGAGAGTTTTCTTAGTGATGATACCACCGCATTAATCTCTCTCCCCGAAGTGTTTTTCGATCAATGAAACCAAAACAAATAAGGAATGAACCAAAGATAATTCTTTGATAACTTTTCTCCCAAGAGAGATCCTCTCACCAGAATTCACCGTGACTTATTCACAATTACCTCCAAGAATTGATAGAGAGCACGAGTAATTATATTAATCGAATGTCGTTCTATGTGGAAATTCATCTCTCAGTCGCCGGTAAATTCTCAAACTATCATCGTGTCTCTTCCAATCAACTACCTCTCATTAAGGATAGGTAAGTCTAATAGGGAAAGAGATCATATATTTTCTGGACCAGATGATTCGATACCACCGGGTATTGAAAGTGAATTTGAATCGGAAGAAGACAACTTGCTTAACAATGATCCCATTCCCGAATATGAACGTTTAACCTTCATCATGGAACCCAATGTGCTCGTGATAAACAATGTTAATGAAGATGAATGTTTTGACCTAGGGGGAGGTGAGATTAATGTTAAGTTTGACGAATTCCTATAACATTGTCACTCGATTTTTCGGTCCGTATCTCAGTTTTTTAAAATTTCTTACCCTGAGGTTTCCCCTTTACTTTTCACCACCGATAATGAGACACCAGTTTTTGACCCCGACTTCACCACTTAGAGCCGGTGGCATTCATCGGGATGGAACCTTTCATTGCTTAAATGTTTATCCAAACATTAATGAAAGCCTATTGAGAATTTTTCTCTTCCACACTTTTCTCCCAAGGACGAATGATTTCGGGGATCGAGTCCAAGCTAGGTGACCTCGTTACCAAAAACAAAGCGCTTCGTGGAGTACCCCCCATGCTTATCCTTCTATCTTCCTTCTTAGTTCTATTATTGAGGTGAGAGGTTGACTCCTTCCTGATTCTTGTTTGTACTTGAGATTGTTTGTAGGATTGATCTACAATTTTCTGAGACGCTCGTAATTTGGTTGTTTTGTTCCCGGTGCACTCGAGCTTCCTAGCCTTGCTTGCCATTAGTTTGGGAAATCCGATATCTAAAGATTATTTATCGACTAACATTTATCTTTTTATGCACACTTTGATTAACGCATGAGATTTTTTGTGATACTTCTTCAGGCTTGAGTTATTGCATTCGACCTATTTGAGTTCCTAGTATGGGGTTTCCTAGTCTAGGAAACATTGAGGACGAATGTTTATTTTAAGTATGGGGTGGTAATATCTGTCGATATATATCTTACCTACTTTTACCCATTGTTCGTCATCGTACCCTGGTTTTCCCACCAAAATTTTCAAAAATATGAAAAATTTTTTTAAATTTTTCAAAAATAAAATAAGTGTTTTGTCACAATTTTGACTTTCCTGCTGGGTAGATAAGAGTAAATTTTGACCCGATCGAAGCGTAGTTGAGCCACTAAGCTTGTTTCCTTAACTTAAGCTAAGCTTCACAGAAATTCGCGAAGAACAAAAATGATAGAGGTTAAGTATGAGTGGGATGCTTAACAAGATTAGGTGGAATCTTAAGAGCACATGTTATGTTAATTTGTGACTTATATCTCCCATAAGCTCTGTAGACGATTAATATACGTGCTGTTTTTGGAGATTAAACTTAAATCAACAATTTTTATGTAATATATAGCAAAAAATTTAGTCTTAGTTCAAACTTATACTTGAATTTTTCAAAAAGAAGTCTTCTCTATATAAAGAAAATAATAATAATAATAATAATAAACATAAACTGTGGGCTGATAAAAGTTTACTACCTCTTGCCGGCTCACAACCGATGTGGTAGTCTTCTAAAGAAAGCCCATAGTAAGAATAAAAATCCGAGACTGATAAAAGTTTGCTGCATCTTGCCGGCTCACAACCGATGTTGCAGCCTTCTAAAAGGTCAAGGGTTATAATTGCATAAATGTCTAATATTAAGTTTGAATTAAATAGATTTCTTTTTGTTAAATTCAAATATGCTTTTGAATTTTGACTATTCTATTTTAAAAGCTATGCATATACGGGAAACCTGAGAGTTTTTGAAACCTTAGGTCCGTGAGTCCCGATACTAGTCTCTGTGGGGTGTCAAAAGCCTGGTCACTTAGCCGCAAGTGGATGTGCCCGAGAACGAAAGTCGCTACATGGTAGATCTCGCCTTCAAACTCATTATTCCGGGTGGAACCGTATAGCATAGTATTTTTGCAAAACGTTGATGCGGCATGAAATTCAAAATAGCACATTCACCTAAGATATAATAATTGTCGGGAGTGAAAAGTTCACAATTTGCAAATATGAGTAGTGTTAGCATCTTAACTGATATTTACTGTGAATTTTGTTTTTAAGCTTCGTTTGGAGCAAGTGAAAAAGTCGGACGATGAATTTATCCTATTTGGGGATTCTCGATCGAAATGCATCTATGTTTCTATATCCCTAACAGTTATGGAATAACGAAGTCGGAATATTCTAAGTTTATTTATATATCTACAAAAATGAAAGGTTTTAAAAAAAACAAGAGAAAAATGGTGTGATTTATAGCTTTGTTCTTAACTCTCTCCACAAAAATCTTTGCTACTTTTCAAAGATTTAGTTTGGGGAAGTTTTGAGGTATTTAGAGCATATAATATTGCGTGAGGACACGCAATCACTTAGTTTGGGGAATTTTGATATGTGAGAAATCACATATCTTTATTATATCCAAAATAGCCCTTAAATGATCAAAATGTGCAAAAATATACTTGTATATTGCTTGTTTTGTCTTTTTGATTGTGTAGGTACAGATAATGCAAACATCATAAGAAAACGGTCAAAGCCGGACAAACACGGACACGGAAACATATAAAAGTGCAAAGTGCCGGAAGATTTTCTACTAAAAGGTCAACATAGGTCAACCCATGGTCAACATTTTGGTCAACTCACAAAGGACAAAAAAATTCTCAAAAATACCAAATCATCCTAAATGTTAAACACTAATTTCACTAAAAGTCCCTAAACCCTAACACCGTTATCTCCTTATAATATAATAGATATTCGTCGTAATCTTTATAACACAAAACCCCTTATAACCAAGCCCAAAACTCCCGCCCTAATCCCCATTTCCTTTTTTATAAACCAGTCTCAAAGCCCAATCCCCCGAGTCAAATACCCCCAATCTAACAGTTAAAAAAGGCGCGTAAAGGAATTTACTGTTCATCATCGTTCTCGACGATTAACCCCACTCAAATCAAAAGGTTAATTCAAATTAACAGCGTGGCTTAATGATTCAAGCACCAAGGGTCAAGCTGGTAAAAGGAAATGTCACTTAAGGCTCTTATTGGTCGAAAACGGGACAAGGAGGACACATGGGGAATTGAAAGAAGCACACCAATGATTGGATTTTTGTACTAAATTTAGTGCAAAAGAAGCACAAGTACTCTGACACACGGAATGCCACGTTGGCAATCCGTGTGCTCACTTAATGATCCAACGGCTCAAAATTGGGATCCAATGATTGGCATTGAATGAAGGGTTAAGATCAATTATAAGAGGAGAGTATCTAGACTCCTAGAAGCTTCACCAAGACCCTATAAATATAGAGCCTCTCCTCATACACATCATCTTCTTTTTCCAGCTTTTATGTAGTAGCTTAATTTAGTTTTTAGCTTATGTAACTTTCATTCAAATGTAATTTTAATTCTGTTTTAAGTCTTTGTAATCTCTATTTCAAGTATTGTAATTAGCTTTTGAATCAATGAAATCTTAGTTTAATTACAAGTTTTGTTTTTACTCATCATGCTCTTATATTCCAAAAAGCTCTTATAAACTGTTTTCATAAGCTCATACTAATCATAAGCTTATATAAGCTCATTAAGCTTAATTACCTTAGGAATTGGATGGCTGCTTGATAATTAAGCTTTGGTTTAGTCCTGAAGGCCAGGAGTAGGTTTAGACTAGGTTCTGCATTAATAAGCTCTTAACAGCTTATAGCTTATAAGTTATAAGCTAGTGGATTAAGCTCTTTATTGATTTTATGATCTATGTTTAGCTGAGATCTGAGGTACCTTTGCTTATTCTTTTTAAGTTTTTATAAGTATTAGTTAAAATTTATAAAAATCCAAAAATATGTGCTTACTTCAGTATCACTTATTGTAGTGCTTAATATGCTTATTTTCCTATTATTAATTGCTTATTATTCTTATATAGCCTAGTTATAAATCTGTTTCTTACTTAATTCAGTTTAGAAGCTTATTATAGTTTAAAATTTGAAAATCTAAAAATAAAAGGGTGTTTGGCATAACAGTACTAACCACAAGTTAGTACTGCTTGTGTCACATTTGGTTCTTAAATCTGAATTTAAACTTCATTGTTAGGATTATAAGTTAGAATTTAAGATTGTTTGTTAGTTAAAATTAAGTTTTCTATAAATCTTTACTAACACTTTGAATCTGTTAAGCTCAAATACCTTCTCATTTACAAATTTAGCTTAAGACTTTCCTAGGTAGTTTATTTGCTCTTATTGCTCTTAGATTAGTGATTAAATAGTGTTAGAATGGGTTTCTTTGGCCTGCACTTTGTCTAGTTGATTTGTGTCAAAATTGTGCAAAATGCATCAGCAGTGTTAACTACAAGTAGCCCTTTTTCAAGTTTGAATTTCATAGGGTATTAATAAAATTATATTTTGATTTTTTTGTGCACAAGTAATATTTTTTAGACACTTTCCAATCGTATTAGTTAGTTAGACCTTAAAAGTCAATTAGCTTATCTGTTTTTAGCTTTCAATTTAGCACTTTGTTTCTTTAGAAAATTTAAAAACCAAAAAAATATTAGTAGTCTGTCTGTTTAAGCTCTTTTCATTAGGTCTTATTATAGCTTATTTGATTTTCAAACTATGTTTCAATTGTTGATTTAAGTAGTATTTTAGATTATCTTTCTAGTGGTATAAAGCTTTTAAGCATAAGGTTCTGTTAGAGTGCTTAAATTTAAGCTCAAAGTTGCCTCAAGAGGCTGTTTGGTTTAAGGTTTTCATTAAAAGCCTATTGAGTTTTTAGCTTATGGCTATATCACTTTGTCTTATCTCTTTTCAAACGATCTTATTAGGTTGGACTAGGGTTTAAAAGCACTTTTGATTCATTAGATTCAGCTTATTAAAGCTTTTAGAGTTCTTAAATTTTGATAAAAAGAAACAAAATTATAGTTAAGCATTTTCTGTCTTTTAAGCCAACTTTTCAGCTTATCTAGTGAATTTCAATAATAATTGCTTTTATTAAATTTGTTTCTTTTTAGTTTTTTCTACAACTTTGTTTTTTAAAGTTTTTCTAAAAAAAAAGGAAGATGGAAATCGGAGGTGAGCCAGGCTCGAACCCCCGACCTGAACATCCTCACCTTTTATAACACGCTCACAACACACACTCACTACCAACGTGCCCTGGGGTCTTTTTCATTCTAGTTTTTTACAAAATCTATTACTTATATACATTTAAGCTTTTTATGTACAATAGCTGTTTTGGCGTATTAACACAGCTTATTCGATACGCTGTGTTTCCCAACCTTTATTTTCCTAGATTCCTCTTAGTTTCAGCTACTTTTAATAATTTTCAGAATTTTTAAACTAGTTTAGTATTTTTAAACATTTATTTTTATTTAAAACTTTAAAAATTCATAAAAAATAGAAAAATAATCAAAAAAATATAATTCTTTTTTAGAAAATTTTCTTTTTTCATATAGTTCCTAGGAAAAATAGGTTTGCTTTCGTAGGGTTTAATCTGCAAAATTTCATTTTTTAAAGAACGGGATTCGTTCCCGTTCACGTTTTTCGTTTTTTAAGCTCAATTCGAGAAATTCGTGCTTTTTCTCAACATGAATATGAATCTCTAACCGATGCTTGGCTTCGTATGAAGGAAATACTCAAAAATTGCATTGGTCATAATCTATCTAAAGGCAATATTATCAAAATCTTTTATCATGGTCTCAACGAGATAACCCAAAAAGTTCTAAATGCCGCAGCCGGTGATATTTTCCTCTATAAAACACTAAATCAAGCTTATCAGCTTCTCGAAGATAAAGTCTTACTCAATCTCGACTGTGCTAAAAATAAAAAAACCAAATCATCTCTTAAAAAAAACTGTTGCTTTTGCTGATGAAGGTAACAGTAATTCTGATACTAATAAAATTATGGCCCGAATGGATGCGATGACCATAAAAATGGATGCTCAGTACAAAGAACTCCAATCTCGTGCAAAACAACCAACACCCGATCTTGACAATGATGACATACCCATGTCCCATGAAAAAGAAGCTAAATTCATGCAAACTTTCCGTAAGACTCGTTTTTACAATGATTACTGCAACCGAGACTTGAATCGTGATAATTGGCATTCAAGGGGACGGAATGATTACAACCGAGACAACTACCGATCTAACACTGATGATAAATCCTATGATCTTCAAAGACAATTCAACAAGTTCTTGAAATCTCAGCAATCAACCAACGCTTTTGTCAAAGAAACATTCATGGACCTAAAAACTCAACTCGAAACAGTAGCCAAAAATCATTAAGCTTTAATCCAAAACCTCGCAACTAAGTTCGACAGACTCGCTGACAAGCAATCTGGTCAACCTTCTGGATCTCTTCCAAGCAACACTCAACCAAACCTACGAGGTAACAACTCTAAAGCAATCTAATCGACCTTTTGGATCTCTTCCAAGCATGTGAATGCCGTATTCACAAGAAGTGGTAAATCTTATGATCCACCAGATAACCCAAAAGATCAACAAAACAATTCTGAAAACCCTATCAACTTCGATAGCGATGATGAAGATAATGAACCAACACCACAACAAAAAACTTAACCTCTGAAACCAGTCAAACAAACGCCATTACAAAAACCATAAAAAACAAAAATCCCATATCCTCAACACCTAAGGAAAGAAAAAATGGAGGCCCAATACGGAAAATTCCTGGACATGATTCGAGCCGTCCGAATCAACATACCTCTTGTCGACGTTTTAGCCGGAATGCCTAACTATGGCAAATTTCTCAAAGTGCTAGCAAGCAACAAACACAAAATTGAACAAATTTCTACCGCTTTTCTAAGCGATGAAAGTTCCACCATTCTTCAAAAAAAATCCACCTAAAGTTGGAGACCCAGGAAGTTTCCTTATTCCATGCAACTTTAATAAAACTTTCTCCTGTAATGCTTTAGCAGACCTTGGTGCTAGCATTAACCTTATGCCATATTCCTTATATGTGAAACTATCTCTTGAAACTCTTAAACCAACTCAAATGAGCGTAAGATTGGCCGACAGATCATTCTAATACCCTGTTGGAATAGCCGAAAATATACTCGTTGAAGTTAGTAAATTTACCTTCCCTGCCGATTTTGTTATTCTCAAAATGGAGGAAGACAGCAAAGTTCCTCTCATCTTGGGATGACCCTTTCTTCACACTGCTGATGTAGTTATTCGAGTTAAACATAAACAACTCAATCTTGGAGTTGAAACTGAATGAATGATCTTTAATATCGACTCTTCCATTGAACACTCTTATTCGAACGATGATACCTATTTTAGTATCGATGTTATCGATGAAATCTTAGAAGAAGATTTCTATGCTCTTCTAGACGAAGGAAGCAAAATCCTTCATTCCATCGAATGAATCGTTCTTGAAGAAGAAATCTTTTCCGAATTCGATAAATTCATAGCAATAAATGCCTATGAAAATTATGACTCTGAATCCGACACAGAAGAACCATCATTCGAGAAAATCACCATCAACACAGATTATTAAATCAAGAAATCTCTCGAAGAACCTCTTACGGATCTCAAACTCAAACCTCTTCCCGACAATTTGGAATATGTATTCCTGGAAGAACAATCATTTCTTCCTGTGATCATATCATCTCAACTTTCTGCGCAAAACAAAAGTAAACTTGTATTTGTCCTTAAAAACATAAGGAAACATTTGTCTGGAAAACAACACACATTCCTGGTATCTTCCCATCATTCTGTAAACACGAGATACAACTTCTGGATGACAAGAAACCAGTTTTCCAAAAACAAAGAAGGTTATATCCAAACATGCAAGAAGTTGTTAAGAAAGAAATCGTAAAACTCTTGGATACCGGTATTATTTATCAAATTGCCGATATTCCTTGGGTTAGTCTTATTCACTGTGTACCAAAGAAAGGCGGTATTACAGTAGTCACAAATGAAAATGAAGAGCTTGTCCCAATAAGAACCGTTATGGGTTGGCGAGTATGCATTGATTATTGTAAGCTCAATGAAGCAACTGCAAAAGATCATTTTCCTTTACCGTTTATGGATCAAATGTTGGAAAGACTCATAAGAAATAAATATTTTTGTTTCCTCAATGGTTTTTCTGGATATTTCCAAATTCCTATCGATCCTAATGATCAAGAAAAAACAACATTCACATGTCCCTTCGGTACATACGCTTATAGGCGAATGCCTTTCGGATTATGTAATGCTCCAACTACATTTCAAAGGTGCATGTTAGCAATCTTTCATGACATGATTAAAGAATTCGTTAAAGTATTCATGGACGATTTCTCTGTCTTTGGAAACTCTTTCGACAAATGCCTAAGTAACCTCGATAAAATGCTTCAGCGTTGTAAAGATGCTCATCTTGTCCTTAATTGGGAAAAATGTCACTTTATGGTCAAAGAAGGAATTGTGCTTGGACACAAGGTGTTCGGTGTAGGACTTGAAGTTGACAAAGAAAAAATCGACGTAATCTCAAAAATTCTACCCACTACTAACATCAAAGGTGTTAGAAGCTTTCAAGGACATGCCGGTTTTTACCGAAGATTTATAAAGGATTTCTTAAAAATCACCCGACCTCTAACTAAGCTGCTTGAAAAAGATACTTTGTTCAAATTCAATGATGAATGTCAAAAAGCATTCAAATTATTAAAAAATAAACTCACATGTGCTCTTGTGATCGTAAGCCCAAACTAAAATCTTCCTTTTGAACTTATGTGTGATGCAAGTGATTTTGCAGTTAGAGCTGTCTTAGGTTAAAAAGATGGTAAAAACTTTCACCCAATCTACTTCGCAAGCAAAACTCTCAACCCAGCTCAACAAAAATACACCATAACCGAGAAAGGACTTATGGATATAGTTTTTGCATTCGACAAATTTAGATCATATCTTATACTATCAAAAACTATTGTTCACATTGATCACTCAGCTCTTAAATATCTATTTAAAAAACAAGACGCAAAACCCCGTCTTATTCGATGGATTCTACTCCTACAAGAATTTGATAAAGAAATCAAAGATAAAAAAGGTACAGAAAATGTTGTTGCTGATCACTTATCTCGGATTGACAATAATGAGTCAAGTGATGACAGTGAGGTTGACAACAACTTTCCTGAAGAAACCCTTATGGAGATTAACACCAGAAATGAACCATGGTTCGCAGACTTTGTAAATTATTTGGTAGGAGATATTATACCAAAAGGGATGACGTACCAACAAAAGAACAAATTCTTCTCTGAACTCAAACACTACTTTTGGGAAGAACCCTATCTTTTCAAAGTATGTTCTGACTGTATGATCAGACGTTGTGTATCTGGACTAGAAACCTGAACCATTTTAGATCAAAGTCACCACGGACCAACCGGTGGACATTATGGATCGAACGTAACCGCTAAAAAGGTCCTAGATTTAGGATTATACTAGCCAACAATCATAAAAGAAACTCATACTCTAGTCCGACTTTGCGAAGCATGCCAAAAGACAGGATATATATCAAAACGTGATTAAATGCCATTAACCAACATTCAAGTGTGTGAAATTTTTGATCTTTGGGGTATCGACTTTATGGGACCATTTCCAAAATAGCATAAATTTGAATACATTCTTATTGCTATCGACTACGTATCTAAATGGGCTGAAGCTCAAGCTTTACCAACCAATGATGCCCGAGTTGTTATTACTTTTCTAAAGAAACTATTCTGCCGATTCGGAATGCCCAAAGCTCTAATAAGCGACCGAGGTACTCACTTCTGCAACAAAATGATGGAAAAGATATGGAGTTAACCATCTTTTCTTTACATCATACCACCCTCAAACAAGTGGTCAAGTTGAAAACACAAACAGAGCCCTCAAAAGAATTCTTGAAAAGACTGTTAAAGACAATCCTGCTATTTGGTTAAGAAAACTTGATGACGCTCTGTGGGCTTTTCGCACTGCTTACAAAACACATACCGGTACGACACCATACAAACTTATATATGGAGAGAACTGTCACCTACCATTTGAAATTGAACACCGTTCATATTGGGCACTTAAGAATTATAATCTAGATCTCATCACTGCTGGAGAAAAAAGAATGTTTTAGTTACACGAATTAGATGAACTTAGACATCAAACCTATGAAAACTCTCAACTATACAAGGCAAGAACCAAAGTTTGGCAGGATAGAAAACTAAGAATGAGAAAAGAATTCAAACATGGAAACAAGGTTTTTCTTTTTCACTCAAAGTATAAATTGAAACAGCCGAAACTCTGATCTCGCTGGCTAGGACCATACGTAGTAAAACATCAATATCCATCTGGATATGTTAAACTATATGGAAAAGATGGAAAAACATTTATTGTTAATGGCCATCGACTCAAACTATATCATGAAAAAGAAGATTCTAATGACCAAATGAAAGCAGTCACTCCCTTCTTTCCCAAAGAATAAACTCCAGAAGCAGGAGTCTAGCTAACGACTCTCTTAAAGAATTAAGCATTTCTCGAGAGAAAACCCGTGCTTTACTTAAGTGTGGAGGAGTCCCTCCTCCATACAACTCTTTTCGTATCCTTTATTTATTTTTCTTAAAAAAACATTAAAAATATATTTCTTTTTGTGTGTTTTTGTGTATTTAATTTTATGCAGGTAATATAGCTTAAAGATTGGAAAATTATGAAGTCTGCTCAAGGATAGCTCTCTCGCAGCTATACATCTCTATGCCCGGGAAGTACCGTTTTCCCTTAATTTTCTCTATTTTATAGTTATCAGTTATCACGTTGAGGGCAATGTTCAACTTAAGTGTGGAGGAGAACCAAATAGGAAAAATTAATAATATCCCTCTGTGTTTGCCCTGCAAAAATTTTTCTAACTGATATTATTACGAAAAATTAATATATATATATGCTTTCAATATAAAACATGCACTTAGTAAGGCAAGTCTAACTAGATTGATATTATAACTAGCATAACCTAGTCCACTAAATTATGAGAATTATAAGCCTTAAATATTCGGGTACCCACCTTTGGTACTTAAGATAATTGATGTCTTTAGCCTGTTCAAGTTAAGGTTTGAATGCAATTTGTCGCCTTTTCTGAAATAGTGGTATTGGTTGATAATTATATTTAAGTGAGCCGGTAATTTAGAAGCTCTAGAACTTGTGCTTGATCATCATTTACTAGACCGAGCCTGATTAATTCAGAATAGAAATGCAAAGTTTGCGGCTTTTCAGCAAGAGATCGATACACTTAAAGAAAATCTTTCTAATCAGGTCAAAGAAAAAGAATCTTTATCAACAACATTAACTGTTTTTAAAACAGAATGTAAAGAAAAAGAATCTAAATACATGGACAAAGAAATTGTTTTGGAAAACCAAAATAAAGAACTGGAAAATACTCTTTGTAAGTTGTATCGATCTACGCAATGCTAACAAAACCTCAAGTTTTTTACGATAACACTTATAAACAAGATCTTGGTCATCAAAATCCGTTCCATCTTAAAAAAGCTCAGCGGATTAAACCAACATTATATGATGGTAGTGTTATTGCTAAGGAACATGATGTGATTTCTGTGATTAATGATGAAGAGACATTGATTTTGGAAGAAGAGAGTCGATCAAAGATGCTTGATAAACAAAATGATCCAATTTCAATAAAACAGAAAATTAATATTTCTCCAATTGATTATTCAAAGTTGAATAATATAAAGGAAGATTTTGGTAAACGTTTTGTTACTTAAAAAGAATTGTCTGCAGAACAAGCTTTCTGGTTAAAATATTCGAACTATAATCCTGACACATCTGTTAAGTCACATACACCTATTAGAATTGAATCTCCTAGTGAACTTCCTAAGGTAAGTTTGGTAAATGAAAGTCTTAAAAAGCTAAAATATCAACTCGCCAGTGTTGACAAGGTCGTGAAAAAGAGAACCACATCTGATTTTATACTGGCAGGTGCGTAGGGTTTTGAACATACAAAAGCTTGTTTTGTAACTAAAATAATTCCATTTTTAAAAGTTTTAAAAGATACATTTAATGCGTTTGATAAAACTCTTTTAGATGAAATTAGTGAAGTCTAAACTATTTTTAACCAAATGGAAGCGGCTGTTGATTAGTGTTCTATAGACAAAAACGCTTTTGAAATTCAAATCAAACAACTTAGTATTGATAATGATCAACTCTTAAAACAAATCATATCTCTAGAAATTGTGCATATTGCTGTAAATTCTATGGATATTCTGAATGTGAATAAGTCATGTGTGGATGAATGCAATAAGTGTCTTGAACTTGAGGCTGAGCTTCTCAAAAAGAAAGATTTGATTGAAAAAGATGTTTACGATAAACTTTTGAAAAGTTATTCAACACTCGAAAAGAATTGAATTTCTTTAGAATTAACAACTCAACTCAATCAAGAAATTTTTCAAAAGGACAATTTTCGTGAAAACCAAAATGCTCCTACATTTAATCAATTATTTGAAATAAATGAATTGAAAGCTCAATCATAAAAAAGGACATGGTCATAAGAAAGTTGAAGGACATGATTAAATCTTTGAGTGGAAAAGATAGTGTGGAAAACGTAAAGAAAGACATTGATGAGATTGAAACAATAAACATTGAGTTGGAGCATAGTGTGGCAAAATTACTTTCTAAAAATGAAAATTTAAGAAAAGTACGAGAGCATTTGAAATCAATTTACAAAGACCAATTTGACTCAATTAGAAAGATGCATGTTCAATCCAACGAACATTGTGCCTCTTTAATTGCTTAAATCAATGAAAAGTATGTTGAAAATTCGGATTTAAATGCTCAACTTCAAGAAAAGGTTTTTGCTATTGCAGCATTGAAAAATAAATTAAGGAAACTTAAAGGGAAAAATATTGTTGAGACTGCTGTTTCAAAACCTAGTGCCACTATTGCTCAGGGAATGTTTAAGTTAGACATAGAACCTATTTCTCATATAAGAACAATAGGGATGCCTATGAGGTTTATCTTAAGAAGAATATAGAAAATACTGACACCCTTCGTGGACTTGTAGAATGCGCTAGAAAACAGAATCCTAGTGAACCTCTATTAGAATCTGCTTGCATGTTAACATAACACGTTCAGGAATTGTTAGTCAATGTCTCTAAGACATGCCCTAGTTTAACGAAATCTTGTGAGAAATTAGTTGCGATCACACCTATGAACAAGGATAAAAAAGTTAGGTTTACAGAACCTGACACGTCTTCAAGAAACATTCTCAAGCAGGCTGATTCTCTTAAAACCAAAGATTCTAACAAGCCTTTGTTGACTTCTACAGGAGTAAAACCTACTACTAGTGCTAGCGGATCAAAGCCTTCAGGCAATACAAAGAACAATAGGATCACGCGACCACCAAGTAACAATCATAAGAATAAATTAGAAGAACACCCTAGGAAAGTTAAATCTAGTTTCAATAAGACAAATTCTATTTCTGAACCTATCAGTAATACTGGTAACATTTTATCATATTTCGTGAACTTTTGATACTTAATAGCATGAAATACTTGTAGGTTCACTTGAAAGACATCCTGTTGGATCCCATTTCAATAGATCGAATTCCTTAATGCTTGTTTAAAATTTAGTTATATTAGATAAATCTAATAGAACTATATTAGAAACTTTGTTTGAATGTATTAAAGATTATGCGGAATCTAATCTTTAATATTGAGAAGATTTATCAATGAAACAGTAATTCTATGAACATATAATTCAACAAACAAGCTCCAATATTATTAATGATAATAATACGAATACTCTCAAAGTATTAGGGTTACAAAGACCTTAAAGCTAAGAAAAAGATTGATTTTTGTTTTGTTCTTCAATCTCTATGCCCTAGGACCTCCTTTTATAAACCAAGGAGTCCTATTCGGCTTACAATACTTTCCTAAGTATATAAAATCTTTTCTATAAATAACTAATACATATCAAGTAAGCAGTACTAACAAACAATACTCACTTACACTAGCAGTACTAACTTAACACTGGCAGTACTAACTTAACACTAGCAGTAGTAACTCTTTAGCTACATTAACTTCAAGCAGTCTTTGTACTAGCAGTAGTAACTTTCACTAGCAGCATTAACTTTTGTACCAGCAGCAGTAACTACTTAGTATATTTTCTTTAAAGTTCATGAACAGCACTAACTTCATCAGAGCAGTATTAACATAAACTTGAGCAACAGTAATTCTAACAGCATCAAGAAGACTTTTAATCCCAAGAATCCTCCCCTAAACTTGATATTCTTCTTTAAAATCATCAAGTTTCTTCATTTAAAGCTTCATCAACACCAGAGAGATGTTGTCAAACACTTATTTACTTCTTAAGCTGTTTTATGATCAATTTACACAGCTAATATGCCATTTCACTTTCATAATCAATTTGAAGCTTCTTTTCTAACATCATTGAAAGTGTAGGTGGTGTAAGAGGATACTTATTCTCTACCAATAGGTAAATCTGCATAGACTGCATCCTCAAGAAATGTACTCCACGGGAGTCATCAGCTTCTATTCGAACAATTTGTATCTGTTTTGCAGCTTCCATACTTCATCTTCTACATGTGGTTCAAACATTATTTTCATATCATTCCATAACAGATAATCCATGCTTTCCACTAGTCTTGTTGATCTATATCTAGCTTTTACCAACTATTACAAGTCTTCTAAATCTTCCTTGTTAAAACTTTTAATCATTTGACTAAAGATCTTGTACATTTGAGACTTTCCATCAGCTCTTATTATTTGATAATGGCTTTTCTTTCCTTCTTTGTGGATCTTCCAGTCAACAATCCTTGGAGACTTAACAGCCAAAGGAATAGCATCAATTGTTACCTCTTCTTCATCTGGAATTATTTCCAAACACTATTTAAGCTCTGCAGCTTCTTTGTCATCATTCTTCTTTTGCTTCTTTGAACTCTCTTGTATTAGCTCTTCTCCTGCTCTCTTTTCTTTTTGATAACCACCTTTTTAGGGGTAATTATATATCAAATAGTATAATAAAATATCAAATATAAAATCCCCGCAAGTCAACCTAGTCAACCCTTTAGGAAAAAGGTCAACAAACTCACGGGTATGATATAAATGATCCCGGGCAAGTGATCGCCTGGGTCGTTCTCCCAACGAGGCATGCAATGGAAAGTCGAGAATCAGTTTGATATTTGATGTTTGAATAAAACAAGGCTTTGATTGGGTTTTCTAATTCTACGGGAAAAACAAGTAAGGCAAACTAAAATCTAAAGCAATTAATGATTTAAAACTAGCAACGATAACTGGAATCCTAAAAAAAACGCGACTTAAAACTCTAAATTATCAAAATTTAATCCTAAAGTGATTTTTTTAACTTTTAATAAACCCTAAATGAATAAAATGCAAGAACTAAGGAAACTAAACCCAAAACGAAAGCAATTTAAGCTTAAAAACATGAAAAAACGTTAACGGGAATCCCGTTCTTAAAAAAATCAAAATCTAAATTTTTAATCCTACGAAAGCAAATCTAATTTTCTACAGTCCTATTTGATAAAAGAAAATTTTCTAAAAAAGAATTCGAATTTTTTGGCTTTAATTTAATTTAATATGAATTAAAAACAGATTAAATGAAATAAAATGATTAAAAATACTAAACTGTTTTATAAAAATCTAAAAAATTTAGAGAAAGTGCATTAAACAGTTAAGATCATAAGAAAAATAAAAAGGTGGAAACAGCTTATCAAAATAAGCTGTTAAAAAGCAAAAACAGCTTATAAGCTAAACTAACTAAAAGGTGATAAAAGAATAATGCATGCAAAAGAAAACGGAAAAGACCCAAGGGCGCTAGTGGTGTTGTGTGTTGTTTTAAAACTTGGTTGAGAGGGTAGAGGTCTAGAGTTCGAGCCTAGCTCACCCCAGACTTCCCTTTTCCCAAGTTTTTATTTTTGAACATTATTTTTGAAAAAAAGCTTTATGACTTAAAAATAAGCAAATTTAAAAAAGGGAACTTTTTTTTATAAACTTAAAAATAAGCTGGAAAAGCAACAATAAGCAGGCAGTTTTGTTATTTTACACTAAGTTATACTAAGGCTTAAACTGTGGGCTTATTTTAAGCACAATGTGAAGGCAAATAAGCAAAGATAGATGACTATTACCTAATAAGCACTAATTGACTAAGGAATAAGCAAAATAAATAAGTTGAGAACACTAAAAGCATTAAAGACAACAAGCTAAAACTAAACTAAGTGATCATGAGCTAAACTGCTAACTATCTAAAAGAACTTAATAAGCTAAAGCAAAACTTAAATAAGCTAACTCAGTCCAAGGCCCTATCCTAATAAGCAATAAGAACAAAATAAGCAAAGGAAAATGAGCAGGATAACTTTAAAAAGCCAATAAGCACTTTGGCCAAAACAGTTAGCCAAACAGCCCTAGGGACACTTTTCTAGCTTATTTTTAAGCCACAAAACGGATCCTTATGGATTAGTGACCAATATGCAAAGAAAGCTTATCCTACAAGCTATCATAATCAGTAAAGAAAAAGAACTTTGAAATTTAAATAAGGCGGGAAAAAGCTTGATGAAAAAGACTGTTTTCACTCAGCTTATGCTGATTTTTTTTAGTTTTTTAAAAAGACAAAAAGACTACATGCAGGCCTAATTTTAAGCTATGAAAAGAGTTTTAAAAGCTAAAATAAGCTAAAACAGATAGAATAAGGACTACAAACTACTTGTGCAAACAATTTTAAAAACTAAATCTAACTCTAACTATCCTAAAAATGATCTTAAAAGTTGGCTTTTGAGCATTTTGAGACTGGTATGTTAAGGAAAATAATGACAGACTAGGATGAAAACTTAGAACACGAATTGCAGGCTTGAATCTCAAATTCTAGCATAAAGGAAACATGAAAACATCAACTAAAAGCTTAACCAATGAACAAGATCAAAACTAGCAGGTTCACATAACTTAAACATCATAGATTCTCACAACTTGAAGTTCAAAAACATAAACTTAAGATTTTCTACAAGAAAACTTTTGAAAACTACTTCTTAACTTAAATATGAACTAATCTAAATTGTGTCAAGAACAAAAACTTGTTTTGACCCATTTTGACACCCTATCTGGGTTAAACCAAACACCCTTTAAAAACAATTTTAGCATTTTAAAACTGATTATCACTATTATAAGCCAAGATTTTGAAAGACAGGTTAAAAGTTAAGCATACAAAGCATAAATAAGCACATAGTAATTCAAAATAATCACTTATGAATAAGCAAACAAAGATAAGCAGATTTAAGCTAAAAAGTAACAGTTTTAAATGAAAACATAAGCTAAGAACATTTAAACATTAGGAAAGTATAAATAAGCATTTAACAACAATAATAAGCAAGATTAAGCAGAAAAATAAGCATAATAAGCTATGCTACAGTAAACAAGCTAAAAAGGTGAAAAATGAAACTTACAATCCCTTTTGCTTAAACAAGGGTCTGAATTGCTCTTAGAGTTTATCAACAAGCTCTAGCTTGTTGAAAACAAGCTAGTATGGTCTTAAAAACCCTTCTAAGTTTGGCTTTTCTTCCAAAATAAGTTGAGGTTATTGAGGAGTGGATTTTTGGGATTTTTTTTTGGTTTTTAAGACAGAATTGAAAACAAGCTTTTAAATAAGCTTTGAATGAACCAAAAGCCTATTTAAGAGCTTAATAATAGGATTTAAAAGACAAGTAATGTAAATGACAATATTTAAAGAAAACTTAAAATTTCATTAACTTAAAAAAATACAATGCTTGAAATTTAAATGACAATAAAGTAAATTGCAGTATTAAAAATGGTCAAAATTAGTTAAAACAAGACTAACTGGACAAAAAACAAATGAGCTACAATTCCTCTACTTATACTAAAAGTCTTCAAAGTCTTGGGCTTCCTTTGACGTGTTTCTTCCGTGAGAGAGTACTGATGTGTGTTTTCTTTGTGAAAGAGTCTAAAAGCTTGTCTAAGCAGTTAATCTTTGGTCTCCAAGTCCAACGATCATAACCCTTCATTTTCTTGTCTTTTTCCTCAACTAATCACAAATAAGAGGATTGCCAGCGTGTGTTTGTTGTTTTATGGTGTGGGGTTTGGGTTTAACTTTGTCATGTTGCAGGGAAGGAAAGTGACAAATGAGGGAGATGATGAATAATGCTTAGGGTGGGAATTGGTTTATGGTTTGAATTATGTCGTAGTTGGCCCCTGAGTTTGGTATTTGTTTGCACCGTTAGTCCTTAAGGACTAACGATGTAAAGGGTATAGGGGTGATGGGTTAACGGATGTTAAGTGTTTATGGTTAAATGATTTTGGGCTTTTTCAAATGGGCCAGTTGTATGGTTTTGGAATTGGATTTTTTAATAAAGGCTTAAAAAGGGTTTTAGGTTTTATTATTTGTAGTGGGCTGACCCGGCCCAATAAGGTAGGCCCGGGTTGGTCCATTTTGACAATTTTAGGTTTTTGGGTTTGTTTTTCGATGCTCATTTCGTTTTCCTGTCTCGGGATTGACTTTGACTGGCTATCTTTGACTTTTTGACTGATTGATTTTTCACACTCTTTTCATTCTCGTGCTCGATTTTGTCGTTTTGGATTTATTTTTCGTCCTTTAGTCGGATATTTGTTTCTTGCACAATATAAATGAAAACATACAAATACAATGTATTTTTGATACGTTTTTGGTCATTTAAGTCTGTTTTTAATGGAAAATGATATGTGTAATTAAGCACATACCAAAATCCCCCATACTAAACTATTGTCGTGTCCTCACGCAATGCTATAAGTAAACACTTAAGAAAACTAAGAATCTCAATCCCCCTCGACTAATTACCTCGAAAAGTAGCTAAGTGTTCGTCAAGGGGAATGAAAGAATCAATAGCTTTGAAAAGCCCCGTTTTGACCATTTTTTTATATTTACACTAACTACCACTAATATTTTTGTATTTTTCTTTTTCTCATTTTTTTGTACTTTTCTTTTTAAGCAACTAACTAACATGTTTGACTTTCGTTATTTTATAACTTTTAGGGATCATAGAACAAGAAACATTTCAATCCTAAAATGCCCCAAAAAGGATAAATTCATCGTTCCCGACTTTTTACTTATTCCAAACCAAGCTTAAAACGAAATCACCGTTAAATACAAGTAAAGATGCTAACACTACTCATATTTGTAACTTGTGAAACTTTTCACTCCCGACAATTATTATATCTTAGGTGAATGTGTCATTTCGAATTTCAACCATGGATCAACGTTTTGCAAAATTTCTATGCTTCACGTTCCACCCAAAAGTAATGAGTTTGAAGGCAAGATCATCCCATGTAGCGACTTTCGTCTCGGCACATCCCAACCTTGCGGCTAAGTGACCAGGCTTTTGACACCCCACAGAGACTAGTATCGGGACTCACGGACCTTCGGTTTCAACACCCTTGGATTTCCCGTATATACATAAAATTACAACTTAAAATGTAATAGTCTTAGTTCAAAAGCATATTTAAATTTAAGAAAAAGAGATTTTCCCTATATTTATTAATTCACGTTTACTACACTTAATATAATTACACATCCATTAAACTAATTAAATCCTCGACCTTTTAGAAGGCTGCAACATCGGTTGTGAGCCGGCAAGATGCAGCAAACTTTTATCAGTCTCGGACAATTTATATTATTACCTTATTCATCATTTTTTTTCTTTTTTTCATTAAACTTTATATCACGATATATAGAGAAGACTTCTTTTTGGAAAATTTAAGTATAAATTTGAACTAAGACAAAAAATGTTATTGACTACATTTCAAAAATTGTTGATTTAAGTTTAATTTTCAAAAATAGCGCGTATTATTAGTCCGGTTAGGAGCTTATGGGAGAAAAAGCCACAAATTACATACATGAGCTCTTAAGATTTCCAATTAATCCTTGTTTAGCATAAACTCATAATTAACTCTATCATTTTTCGTTCTTCGTAAAGATCCGCGAATGCTTAGTCTAAAAGTTAAGGAACAAGCTAGAGCTCAACATGCTCGATCGAGTCAAAATTTATTCTTATTCTACCCAGCAGGAAAGTCAAAATTATGACAAAACACTTATTTTATTTTTGAAAATTTTTAAAATTTTTCATTTTTTTTGGCATTTTGGTGGTAAAAACGGGATTACGTGAAAACAACGGCTGCAGGCACAATCAAATTGATAGATCCCCCTATACTAGAGCTAAACATTATCCTCAGTGTTTTAAGAAGTGTCTCTATGTAAATCTAAGGCCGTTTATTAAGTATGTCAAAAGAAAAACGTTAGTCGATAAGATTTGGATATTGGATTCCCAAAATGAAGCTGAGGATTTAAAGCTCGAGTGAACGAAGGACAAAACCGCGAGCACGAGAGTCATCACGATCCGAGAAATCCTGGACAATAAACCACAAAACACAAAATACGAGAGAAGGTAGAGGCGAGCCTCCTCACAACACAAAACTCTTATTCATTACTACTAAACTACCAGGATAAGCATGGGTTGCCACCCATGAAGCACTTATTTTTGTTAACCGAGTCTTGAGCCTGACTCGATCCCCCATACTTGAGTTGGTCAAGGAGGATAGAAATGGAGAAACGGAACATCCAAGATAGGAATGTTCCCTCCAGAAATCATCATCGGGCTTTCAAAAAAAATCAGAAATGATCTTTGAAGGATTAAAGCCCTGATGAGATAAGAGATGAGGAGATTTTTCCTCATTTGAAGCAAGAATACCAGGATTGAAAACGTTGTCCTCATTTTCGTATGAAAATGGGAGCAAAGTGTCAAACACTGGAGAAAGAGGATCACGTATGAATGAGATAGAAAATTCATTCGGTGATAGAAATCTCTTGGATTGGACTTTAATGAATATCCCTGGATCGAAAATCTTGTTTTTAGTTCCGGAAGGAAAATAAACTATAAGGTCGGATCCGAGGGAATCACTAGAAAGAGTGAAATCCGAATCCAGTTGAAGGGTGGGATGGGTGGGTAAATCATGAAGCACATGAACGTAAAGTTCTCTAGTCGGATTATCAGAAATATCCTCCACCACATCCATAGTGAAATTTCCCAAATTTGGCTCACTATAAAAAAAGAATGCTTCATAATCTGGAAGAGATAAATCCGAATAAGAAGTGGGATTGCCACTACTTTTCTTTTCCAGATTAAAGCAGAAAGTCTCAGACTCGGGTAAAGAATTATAAGAAATGTCGGTCTCCTCTAAAAAAAGTTAAGAGATGTGGAGGAAGACTTGGTCACAAAATCGGAAGATGGAGTGGGATTATTTTTTAATGCTTCAATCATAGCAATAAGAAGATTGACATTCAACAATTTTTCACGAAGAATGTCATCTTTGATTGTTAGAAGAATATCAGTATCAATCCCTCTAACTTTTGGGATAACAATCTCCACCGCCTCTAAGCTGACGGGCTCAGAATCGGGAGGTGATGCCTCAACATAATCGATGTCGTCAATAGAGAAAGAATCGTCATCAATTGAAGTAGAATCATCGTTAGAATCGGAGAAACCCTCAAATTGATCTTTTGAAATGTCAAGAGGCGGAGTGTTGATCCCACGCCTTGATCGATTCTTTATGATATAAAGAGTTTGTTACCTTGGAAGAATCCAAAATAACAAAGATTGAGACTTTGTATGTATACCAAAGTGTATACGGAATCTACACTTTGATACTCTAGAGAAGTTTATTAACAAAACAGTAATGAACACAAACAAACAATGAACACAAAACTCACTGCTTCAATATTATTAACTAATACGAGTACTCTTGAAGTACTGGGGTTACAAACCTTGAAGCTATTATAAATTTTCCCTAAATCTATCTCTTAAAGTTCTATCTTACTCTACACTAGGGATCTCCTTTTATAGAAATGCAAGGAGCCCTTTACAAATATATCTGCCTATCTATTAGGATCAGTTACAATTCAAAACTAAACATCCCGAAATACTCTCCATGCATTCTTATCTTCAGTTCATCAGCTTTGACCATTTAGCAAAACTAACTTCTTCTACTAGCAGTATTAAGTGACCTTGGCAGTACTAACTCCTTTAGTACTGTTGGCAGTATTAAGTCATATGAAGATTTATTCCTAACAATCCTCCCCTAAACTTGTGATTGTCCTTCAAATCATCAAGTTTCTTCTGAATAAAATCATTCTATTTCTTCTTTATTTTTATTTCTTTTTTTTTTTCCTTTTTTTTCATACTTCTTTTTTTTTTTTTTTTTTTTTTTTTTTTTTTTTTTTATTCTTTTCTTTTTTATTTTTTTTTTTTTTTTTTTCTACTGCGATGATTCTTTCAAACAAATCTGTCACTTCTGCACTTGAGATCTTATGAATCTAAGGAGTTCAAATGCCTGGGAACTCTCATGATCTACCTCCAATTTTCTACTTAACATCTTTGTCAACATCTCTTAGCTTAAGGGATACTTCTTTTCTGTCAACATATGAATTGCCAATCCATTGTCCATCAATAAAATATGGATACCACAAAAATCACATAATCTCCAGCTTAAAAGATTGTATTCATGTTGATCTCTCCAAATCTCATCATCCTTATCAGGCTCAAACAAAGTATGTAGATCTCCCCAAAGCATCAGATCAAAACCTTCTGGACTTGAAGCACTATACCTATTCTTGACCAACCTGTATAATTCTTCTACATCCAATCTATCAAAATCTTCAAGCATTTCACTCAGTACCTTATAATTCTTTGAACTTCCATCACCTCTGAATACTTGATAGTACATGAAGGTCTCTTCAAAATACACTGTGTCTTTTCCAATCTACAATAGGAAACTTTGTTGATAAAGATTCAATCTCTATGGGAGCCTCTTCTCTTGGTACTATATCCAAAAATCCCTTGAGTTCATCTTTCTCAGCATCTTCTTCTAGCTTTTGTCTCTTCCTTGTGGTTTTTCTAGGAATGGACTTCTTTCTCTTTGCTGCTGGTTCTTTGACACCTTCTTTCAACTCTTCTTGTGTTTCAGACTCTTCTTCAACAACCTTTTCAGGAGACTTTTCTTTTGCAGGAGACTTCTCATCCATTGGCACAATCTTTTGATTAAAATCCCAAATCTTTTCAAAGATTGGCCTAATGTCATTGTAGGACATACCCTTGAAATCACTGATCTTGAAGTTCCCTTGGTTCTTCAAATATTTGATCATGTTTCTTCTAGCTTGAGCAATAGTCTTTGGCTTCATTTTTAGAGAATGATATCTAATGACTGAAGGATCATTCCAGTCAATCTTCTTTGTAGTCTTAGCTTCATCCATAGCTCTTTTCCTTTCTTCTTCATCCCACTGTCTAGCAATCTCCTCATCTCTAGCAATTTGAGCTCTTTGTTCCTCATTCATTTGCTCTTCAAGTCTAATTGCTTCAGCATAACTTAACTGTTCTTGTTCAAGATCCTTCTTAGACTTCTTCTTAGGCTCTTCTTCAATCAAGATGGCTTTTCCTTTATCTTTTCTTGATCTTTTCTCAGCACTTCTTCTTGAATATGTAACAGTTCCTCCAGCAGTACTAAGAGTTGCCTCAGCAGTACTAACTGTTGGAACTTCTTCACTAACAGGACCTTTCTTCAAACCAGCAGTACTAACCTCATCACTTACTTTCTCACTTCCCTCTTGATCTTGAATGACTTCTGTTGGAGTCACTTCTTGAACAAATATTTCAGTGTCAGTGCTTGCTTTTTCATGAACTCCTTCATCATCTTGAACCCCTTCATTAGAGAACTTCCTCCCCTGTTTGGAAGAATCATCTTCACCAACTTCAGTATCTGAAAGAACAACCTGAGTATGTCTCCTTACTTTCCCAACCTTTATCTGAGCCTCTAGTTTCTTGACCCTGAGAATAAGCTTAGTATAAGCAAAACTGTAGGTTTTCTTTATCTTTGTCAAATCAGCCTCTAGAACTCCAATCCTGTCAGAAAGTGTTGTAATCAAATTCATCAATTCTTGTAGTTTCAAGCTACCCTCATCACTTCCATGTGAGTGAACAGCATAGAGAGGTAAGTCATGGGGTGTAGGAGGATGGTATTCTGTGCCAGGTTGTATTGGTGATAGTTGTGTAGGTGAGGGTTGAATAGGTGATGGTTGAGGGGATGGTTGAGTATGTGATGGTTGAGTAGGTTTAGGTGAAGATATGATGTTGGAAGGTGAAGTTGATGGAGTAGGAACAGCTAACATATTTGGAAATAAAGCAACCTCCTATCCTGAAAAACCCTTAGTGAGCCTCTTCATATTGCTAAAAACCTTCATGGTTAGAGAGGGAACATGATAGGTTCTAGAATGTTGTTAAAACTTGTGTGTTTCTGCATATCTAGGCATATCTGTATAAACCTAGGGTACATCAAAAACTTATGAGGACTAGAGATATTAGACACCATGTGCTCAAAGATCATCCTAGAAAAGTTAAACTTTCTATTGGTGGCTAGACATATAGTGGCAGTTGCAATATTGCTACTAAACTGCTCCCAAGCAGTCTTCTTTGGGCTTAAACAATGTAAAATATTATGAATAAGAAACCTCCATTGAGGTGAAAAGACACCTTTTTGAAAGGTTAACTTATCTGAGTCAGTATGATAGCCCATAAGCTCCAATTGCTCAAAAAGCTCTGTAGTTGGAATAGAAGTAACACCATCTTGATCAGCTAGCTTGAGATGTCGCCGTAAAGAACCTTCGGTGATAGACAGTGTGTGACCATCAATAGTAGCATTGATCGTGACTTCGCCATTATCATTAGTAGAAGCCTCAGCAGACCTCCAAAATTGTTTGATAAAGGATACACATACCTCTGGCTTCTTAGTGAGTGCATAGTAAATGTGACTGCGAGTGATGAAATCTATGATCTGATGAAACCCTGCACTACCCGTAGATTTTTCCAGAAATGCTACCATGTTATGCTTGTCACAAAAATCCAAATTTGCCATGAGTAAAGTTGTGAGGTATTGAGTGGGATATGATCGTTCATGTAAAAATGAGGGCTGGAGAAAGTTAATTGCAATTTAATAGAGGAAACAGAGAGATATTAGTTGACCAATATTAAGTAATTTGAAGTGGTCTTGAATAAATCAAATGAATATATAGTTGATCCATGAAAGTCCAATTGGTCAAACCCTTATTCCATAGGTATTTGGCGGAAATATCTCAACGACTCTATTAATTAATGAAAAATCTGCCCATGCTGAATGAGTACACACCAAGACCCTTCATAAAGCATCACTGTAAATCTGAAATCCACCTGAACCAGAATGGAAGAGTAAGAATGGCGGGAAACCAAACGCTCTTAGTCTTCAAAGCTCTTTTCTCGCTCTTCGTTCCATACAAACTTCTCGCCCTTTCGCATAAGCTTAGTTAAGGGTAAGGCTAATCGTGAGAAACCCTCTACGAATCTGCGGTAATAACCTGCTAATCCAAGAAAACTCCGTACTTCGGTCACAGACGTCGGTCTTGGCCATTTGGTGATAGCCTCAACCTTCGCCGAATCCATAGTAATTCCTTCTGCTGAAACAATGTGACCTAGAAATGCCACCTTACTCAACCAAAATTCGCACTTTGAAAACTTAGGCATATAAGTTTATCCTGTCATAAAATCTGTAGAACAGTGCGAATGCTCCTCGTGTTCTTCTTTAGACATAAGAGAAGACCAGAATATCATCAATTAACACGAATGACGAACTTGTCTAAGAATTCATGAAAAACTCGGTTCATCAAGTCCATAAATACAGCTGGAGCATTCGTGAGACCAAAAGGCATAACCAAGAATTCATAATGACCATAACGTGTGCGAAAAGCAGTCTTGGAAATGTCTTGCTCTTTCACTCGTAACTGATGGTAACCAGATCGTAAATCAACGGAAAAATGTTTAGCGCACCTGAAGCGATCAAAAAAATCATCGATACGTTGAAGTGGGATAACGATTACGAATGGAGATCTTGTACAATTTCACGTAGTCGATGACATAATCTCATGCAACCGTCCTTCATCTTGAACAAACAAAACGGTGCACCCCATGGCGATACACTCGGCGAATAACCACGCTCCAACAACTCCTGTGAGATCTTTCAACTCTTTTAACTCAATCGGTGCCATGCGATAAGGTAGCTTTAAGAGATTGGCCTACAGCCCAGGAATAACTCACTGTTTAACTCCAACATCGCGAATAGGGTATTACCTTTGAGTTCATCCGAAATACGTCCTGCATTCAGAAACAAGTCGGCTGATCATGAATAGAAGAACGTCAGAAGTCGTGTCATGAATGGGTAGCCAGAAAACCTTCACAGCCATGCGATAGTAAGGTACGTGCTTTTACAGCGGAAATGATCTTCATAGCTTTTCCGGTAAGACCATATAAATAAATTCAGGAGCATGAATATCGCCGAATATAACACTACGGAAGACAGTCAATCCGTAGCACGGTGTGCTGCTAACCAGTCTACTACCCAGAATTATGTCAAATTCACACATATCCAAGGGAATGCCTTAATAAAACGTGAACAATCTGTCATCAAACTGTATAGGAAATCTCTATAAACATGTAATACGTGGCGGAGTCTTTCAATGGGCGTGCATATACATAATACATGAATCAAAGTAATATAGTGTCATAGTACAACAGAAGGCAAACCTTGGTAGATATCCCAGAGATGGTGTTCGCACCCTTAAACAAATAAAACAAACCCTGCACGTCCGAATATAAATAAAGCACCAGTGATGGTACCTGAAGTATAGCGGCCTGAACCTGATAAGTTCAAAGACACGTCCTGATGCGTCAGGCTTCTTGTTCAGCCATGAACCAGACGAACTAGCACAGTGTTCATCTTAGCAGTCCCGCTGAAGATGACCAGCCGGCCACATTTGAAGCAAGTACCAGTAGCAACGACGACACTCTCCTGGGTGTACTACGTCCCCAATGAGTGCCAACAGGTGAGTAAAACCCACAGAGGGTACCCAGTACTGCTGGGAAACCTGAATCAAAGATAGATCATGAGACATGAAACTATGAGAACATATAGAGAATAACTTGTTTTATTCAAATAATTTACCCGAGTGGTAGATCGGTGTATTTGCTGACCTCTGTTCCTTTGGTCGCGTCCAGCACCAGAAATCCTGTACCAGACGAGAAGTTAGATTCATATCATATAACAGATAAAAGACGATAGACGATTAAGATATGACCTGTTAGTTGTCACGAGGAGTAGTTGTTGTTATTGTTGTAACAGTATTGACCTCTCACCGCCCAGCTTCAGACCCTTGACGTACATTATTCTATCCATGACCCCGTTAACTATTCTTCTGAGTGCCGACAGATCCCGGTCCCACACTTATGCCACTTTCTGAACGTTCGGGACCTAATCATAGTCATCCCTGTCACGAAGGATTTCTAAAGTTGCGTGCAGTCATCCCCAACCTGAGCAACATCCCTTAAACTGTATACACATACATGGTCAAGGATTGACTAATAAGGATCCCACGAAAGTTCTTCGCCTGTTCTTCTGCAGTGCCAGCAGCCTGTCCAAGAAAACCAGCTAGGCGGAGGAAACGCTGCATGTACTCAGTACTATTTTCACTCGCCCTTTGCCTGATGATGGTAACTCCCCACGTATCCAGCGCACCCTTGCTCGTCTCGAGGGAAAAAACTGAAGAAAGAACAGCTCCTTTGAAACTGCCCAAGTCAAAGTAAGGACCCACGCTATTCCTCCTTTTGCCAGCTATAGGCCTTCCACCAAGCCAACGCGACGCCCTCGAACTTATACACAGTCAAACTGGTCTTAAAAGCATCAATAAACAATCCATCCCGACGAAGATCTCTCCATATGGGAGATCCAATTCTCAGCATCAACATGGGGCAACTGCTTCTCGAACGAACGTGTTCGCTTATTGAAGCGCCAAGCCAAGTATGAAAATAGGGACTTGTGGAGGATTATACTAACCCTAAGCTACAGCACCATGGCGGTACTCTTCGCTAACCTGATCGCGAATCTGTGGGAGCCATGGCTCCACGTCTCCTGAACGGCGCAGCGAGTTCACATCGTAGAGTGTTCACCATCAGACACTTTGCAAAAAGGGGGTTTTTTTTTTTAATGATTAAACGGTTAAAGGTCAAAACCGCGACAGAAGATTAACGTCGATTCTAAAGGAACCTAATTTCACCCAATCCTCACAGGTCAGTTTAGAGCCACAGACGAAACCTTTAGCTCTGATACCATAATGAAACTACCCACTCCGAAAGGAGCCGAAACGTCATAAAACATGGTGTCATAACAAAGCATAATAAAGGGCATGAAAGTCTAAATGATAACATAGGACAAGGTGGAAAGCCGGAATCAAACATCGGCTCCCAATTATGAGATCAACATGAATAACGTAAAAGAAGTCTAAAGGACGAAACATGTGTCCAAGATAGTATAGCACATCAAAATGTCTGCGATATAAAGAAAGGAAGCTAAATAGGTCACTTCCTAAGCACACACTCTCTCATGCCCAAGTCTCCTCTAAAACCGTCGTATAAGAAAGAGAAAGAAAGACTGCTGAGCATAACGCCTCATGAACGGATATAATGAACAATGTAATTCATAAGTATGAATCCTGGATATAAATATAGAGCCGCGAGAGATCAAAAGTGTCATGAGGAAACCTGAGAATGCGTCATGAAGAATAGGAAATAAAACATTGTAAAGCATGGGAATAACGAATTAAAGATGTCATGAAATATCATGGATAGTATAAAACAAAATAGATAAGGAATGCCCACGAGCTCATATAATCATACATGTCATAATAATAAATGTCGTGATACATGCAATATAATAAAGTGGGGCCCCCCCCCCTGCCTCAACATGGTAATTAGAGGGTGACCCATTATAATAATATGGTGGAGGATCACTCCAATGTGATGGGATGTAAGATGCCATACCAACCAATCACCATGAACGTGTAAACATGTAAACTAGGATGCCGCCATACGCCCCTGAATAATTAATGGCCAACATGAAATATAATCTGGTAACATGAAAGGGACAGCCCGTGAAATCGACTCTCAACGCAAAGAAAGTCGTGACACAGGTGCCTCATGTGTCACGGTCCATAGTACCATACCATGACTAGGAGAAAAGTTCCAATAAATCATGGTCATGCGTAAAGAAAGCTCTGGCCAATAGAATAAGTCATGAAATCAAACAGTAAAAGGATCAGGGCAAAAGACATAAAAATGGAGGCAAAGCAGTCTGGAGATGGATACATGAAAGAAAGAATGTCCTTACTGAAAGTAGGAATATCCGTACCTTATAGTCCACAGTACCGGAAAGAGATTGATAAAAGATTGGAAGGTACACCTGCTTATGTGATCTACATGATAAAGGACATATAATAATTTACTTTTCATGATTAATGTTACTTTCCATTAGTAACTTTCTATTGTTTAGTAACTTTATCTATTTTTTAGTAACTTTCTATAATTAGCATGATTTCTTGATTAGTACGTTCCATGATTAACATATTCCATGATTAGTATGTTTCATGATATTATTCCTTGTTATATGGGTACTTTCCAAAAATAGCAGCTTTCCTAATTAAATAGTAAGTTTCCAAAAATAGACATTCCTAATCTACTTCCATAAATTGATATCTTTCCTGATTTAATAAGTTTCCAAATTAAACTTTCCAAATAGACGTTTCTAAAAATAGATTATCCAAAAATAGCACGATTTCTATAAATAGAAAGTTCGCATAAATAGCATGTTTCTATAAATAGCAGGTTTCTATAAATAGTAAGGTTTACATAAATAATATCAAAATGACATTTTCTACCCCCCAACTTATTTTTCTCAGATCATAAAAAATATAATAACATGCTTAAATCAGACCCCAAAGTTTTAGAAATTACAAAACAAGTCCTTATACTTTTAAATAGCAAGTCGGCTAACAAAATAAATTCACAAAACCCTAATCAAATTTTCCCCAATCACAAACACAATTATTTACCAATCATTGGAATTAATTACACCTGTACAAAATAACAAAACCCTAACCCTAATTCATTTTAACCATTTTTCTTCCTATTTCCTTATTTTTCGAATTCGGAAAACACATTTAAATCTCCATTAATCATTTCGAATTATTTATACATTATTCCAAAAATTTTTCTGAGTAATATGAATAGTACAACTCTCAGAAAAATATAAAAAAAAATTTGTACAATTATTTTATATGCAGATTTTCATTTTCATTTCTAAATTAGGGTTTTGAATTTTTTTTCCAATTATAAAATCAAAATAAAAGTGCATGCACATTTTACCAGGTTTTATACATATTAAACATGATGAAACATAATTTTATAAATTACCTTTGATGGCCTTGATGAAATTTTTGATTTACTGCACCCCGGTTATATGATTTTTCGACCCCAAAAACAATACCAAAAAATCGAATCAAGCACTCCCAAAGCTCCAGCTAATTTTCCCACACTTCCTAGGACTTCAATGATCTTAGAAAAATCACACAATTCCTGGAAAAATTCCATTGTGGCCGTCCACTTTTGGATTTTAAGGGTTTACGGAGTATTGTGTTTAGGATTTTGTAAAAATGTGAAAGTTAATAAAGATATACTTAAGATTTGGTCCGATCCTAGGGAATTTTCAAATGGAATAAAATCAGGTATATTATATTACTTAGGTGGGAATAATTATTATATATTTTATCCATATTTTTATTTACTTATTTTATGTATATAAAATTAATTAAATACATATATAAATCGACATATATACCTATAATAATTTTAATACTTTTCCTTGTATAACATAAAGTATTTTGATCTTACAAAAAAATTTCAAAATTTGCTATATATATCCTGGACATACACAACAAAAACCACAGAACACGAGAAAGGTAGAGGCGAGCCTCCTCACAACACACTTATTTATTAATACTACTACTAGGATAAGCATGGGTTGCCACCCACGAAGTGCCTTATTTTTGTTAACCGAGTCACAAGCTTGACTCGACCCTGAATTCATTAGTCTATGGGGGAGCAAGTGGAAGATAAAATCTCCATCAGAGTTTCATTCAAGTGGTTTGGATAAACATTGAATTTCATGAAAGTTCCACTCCGATGAGATACACTCGGCATAAAAGAATGATAAATGGAGATGCCGGGGTCAAAAATGGTATCTTCATTCCTGCAAGAGAGAAGATATGGTGGAGTAACGGGATACGTGAGAAAAGGAAGAAAGATCCATACAACATATGCCAAGAGAGGAGATTGGTCATCCTCGAATGGTAAATTCACATTTGTTTTAGAAGAAATGTTCTCACGAATCTCGAAGTCAACATTACTAGTCAACTCACCCGGATCGGGCTCACTCTAAAAATAAACACATTCATGATCCGAAAGAGATATGATGTGAGCAAGTTCATCGGCAAACTCCTCATGATAAAAGTCACTCCCATCGGCAAGAAGAAACGGATCATTCGAAAGATCAAAGACAAACGAATCATATTTAGAAAGAGAAATATCAGAATGAGTAGTGGTACTGCCACTACTCTTCTCTTCAATATGATCGTCATCAAAATAGAAAGCTTCATAACCCGGAAGAGAATAATCAGAACGAGTAGTGGTACTGCCACTACTATTCTCTTCCAAATCAAAGCAGAAAGTTTCAGATTCGGGTATAGAATTATCAAAGGTGTTAGTCTCCTCCAAGAAAGAGTTAGGAAATGTGGAGGGAGACTTGGTCACAAAATCAGAAGATGGAGGTGGATTAGAATTAATTGCTTCGATCTTAGCAATGAGAAGATTGATTTTCGATAATTTTTCACGAAGAATATCGTCCTCAATCTCTCCATCTTCCGTGTGAAAATCCTTCACCTCCTCTAAGCTGACGAGCTCAGAATCGGGAGGTGATGCCTCAACATAATCGATGTCGTCAATAGAGAAAGAATCGTCATCAATCGAAGTAGAATCATCGTTAGAATCGGAGAAACCCTCAAATTGATCTTTTGAAATGTCAAGAGGCAGAGAATTATCACGAAAAGGCACATCACACATTTTTTCGGGAATACCCTCGGACTCACTTAGGATTGGGACAAGGTCCTCAACACTAGACTTTATTACTTCGTCCGATTCTGTTACCGGAATAGTGTCGAGATGCTCATCCTCCATTATACGAGAGTCAATGGGCTCCTTGGTTGATAAAACGGGTGTGATTGCAATGGTATAGTCCTCGTCATCATCATCATCATCATCATAGTAGACGATAGGACGATTCCAATTCGGAGTATTAATATACTCAGCCAACTCCTCGTGAATATTTTGCACATCATCATGAAGTTTACGAAATAACTCTAGAATACCCTCCGGTTGATATTGCTTGTCTTTAAAAGCATGCTCAATTTCAGAAATTGTCTCCCATGCTAGTGATACAACCTTTGGCGTTTCATAAAAAGAAAATCATTTAAACTTTCCTAAGAAAGTTTGCATAGAGTTAATTAGGTTTCTTTTATCTTGCAAAAATTCTAAACTTGTTTCTTCTTGAGGAGGTTGATAAACGACAAAATACTGCATGGGTTGAGTATTAATGTTAGCCGCCCGTTCTTCTACTAGCAATTCAGCACAAGTTTTCTCACGAATCGGTTGATGAATGACGAGAAATTATGGGGGTTTAAATTGGTCAAAACTAAAATAATTAGAATCATAACACGGATTAGGTTCGTAATAATTCATAAGTTGACATTGAAAAGTCTCATGAGGATCCCCACAATCTTCACAACAAGGATATTGTTGTGAAAAACTCAGTAAAGTTTGTGGAAAATAATCAAAGTTTTGATTGAAACACGGGTACTGATTGTAGACAAACAGGACTTGAGGTAGACAATCATAACCATAATGGGCATCGTTCCCACATAACTCATAAGAGTATGGCACGTATTGGGGTTGTGAAGGTGGGTTAAAAACGTTAGGAGAATCATCGACAAAATTAGGAGTGGAATCATAAGTGAATGAACTTCCATCTCTAGAATAGCATGTCGGATGAAAACTTGGTAAAGTTTGTGGGAACTCATCAACGTTTTGATTATGGCATGGTTCCGGATTAGAGATAGTCGAAACTTTCGACGGACAATTATAGCCATAATGAGCATTATTCCCACAAGACTCACAAGTACATCGTTGACAAAAGGCACCGTCTAACGAATCACCACACCCGTAACAACAATGGTGGTCAATATGTGGAGGCCTTTGTGAAGAATTTTCACCGGGGTCTTGATTGAAGACGAATGGCTCTTGAGGTGCATTAACAACATTAGTGTTGTCATTGGATGACTCGGAAGTGTCTTGGAAAAATTAATTTTCATTAAAAATTTCCCTTAATTTCTTTCATAATAGAGCACATTGTCGACAATATAGACCATCAACCGGGTCTCCACAATTGGGACAGTTATGAGGGGGTCGTTGAGACGAGTCGGGTGTTTTATTAGGATCATGAACAAATTTGTCAATGAAACCCCCTTTAGAACAGGCACATGATTTATTATGCAAAGCTCTACAAGACGAACACTCTTTAAACGTGAAGAGTGACGCCATAAGAATTAAACAATATAGAGGGTTAAGAAAAGAATTAAATGGATAAGAAGAAAAAGAAGATTATTTTTGGGTTTTTAGGGTTTTTAAACAATTCATTTTATTAAAGGACAAAATGAGATAAGACAACTTAAGCTAATTAATCAACAAGCTTCACGGTAGCTCTCTAAAAGAAAAACGCACAAAGGAGCGGAGGAGCGGGATAGCGCGAAGCTATTAAAAACCTTCTCCTTTCGGGTCGTAGTTCCTCGGAACAACCCTCCTTATACCATTCTTATAGTTTGTTAATCAATTAAAGGTGAGCCGTTCCTCGCAAGTGACACAAAAGGCAAGTTTTAATCTTTTGTTAGGAACTTATTATGATAATGCTCAGGTTGAGAGCATTATATTGATGATTGTTTTTATTCTTTATTAAGGACAATGTTTTTATTTTTATTTTTTTATTTTTATTTTATTTTTTATTTATCTTAAATAAAAAGAAATGAAAAATATTTTTGTATTTTTATATTTTTAATAAAGAAAATAACTTCACAAGGAAGGAGAGGCATGAATTTGAAAATCGAGTTTCGTTTGCGGACAATGCTTGAATGATCAAAGATTTGATTTGGAATCTATTTCTACTAAGAAAATGCAAAAACAAGTAAAAGAAACCCTAAAACGAAAGCAATTTAAGTTAAAACCTAAAACAGGAACGTAAAAACGCGACTTAAAAACCTAATTTATCAAATTTTAATCCTAAAGTGATTTTTTAACTTTTAATTAACCCTAAGTGACTAAAATGTAAGAATATAAGAAAACTAAGTAAAAAACAAAGAGAGCGAATTTAAGCTTAAAAACACGGGAAACGAGAACGGGATTCAAAACCGTTCTTTAAAAAAATCAAAATCTAAAATTTTAACCCTACGAAAGCAAATTTATTTTTCCTAAGTCCTATATGATAAAAGAAAATTTTGAAAAAAAAGAATTATATTTTTTTGACATTTATTTTATTTTTTATGAATTAATTACTGTTTTAATGAAATTAAATTATTAAAAATAGTAAAGTAAATGATAAAAATCTGGAAAAATATAGAAAAATACTTTAGCTTATGAAGATTACAGGAAAAATAAGAAATTGAAAAAGTGCTGATCAAATAAGCAGTTAAAAAGCAAATAAGCTAAATAAGCTAAAACTGGAAAGTGCATATAAATAAATAATAATGCAAACTAAAACTGAAAAAGACCCTAGGGCAGTTGGTTTGTGTGTGCGTGTGTGAGGTGCTATAAAGGTTGAGTGGGTATAGGTCAGGGGTTCTAGCTTGCCACCCCTACTTCCCTACCCCTTTTTTTCTTTTAAAAACTTTAAAAACAAAGTTATAAATAAGCTGAAAACTAACAACTTTAAAACTTGAGATTATTTTTGAAAAGCTATAATAAGCTCAGAAAATGAGCTTAAAGATGACAGTAGCTTATCAAGCTTAAATGCTAAACTATTTGACCATTTTAGACTAAATAAGCTGATGAAAAAGAGTAATAAGCTAAAACAGGTAATAAGCTACACCTAATAAGCAATTGAGAACAAAAATAAGCAAGGAAAAAGACTTAAACTAAGCTAAATATGACAGAAATGCTAAAAGGCTTAAAACTTAACATTTTTAGACTAAAATTAAAAATAAGCCTAAATAAGCTCTACCCTAAGATAATTAAGATAAAAATGATTAAAACTAACCTAATAAACAGAACTAAACCTAAATTAAGCAAAAACAATAAGCAATAAGCTTAAATAAGCAAATAAGCTAAAGGGTCCAAACTGCAGGCAAACAGCTTAAGGGACCACTTTTGGGCTTATTTTAATCCCCCAAATTTGGTGGGGAGGGGGGGGGGGGGGGGGGGGGAGGGTGGGGGTGGGGGGGGGGGGGAAGAAGGGGGGGGGGGGGGGGGGGTGGGGGAGAAGGGGAGGGTGGAGGAAAAGGGGGGGGGGAGGAAAGAGGGGGGGGGGGATCCTTATGGCTTATTGACCCATAACCCTAAAAAGCCTATCCAAAAAGCTCCAATAATCCACAATTAAAACAGGGTTTGAAATTCATATAAGCTTTGAAAAGTGCTTATGAAGGATGCTGTTTTACTCAGCATATGCTGAATTGGTTTTTCTCTTAAAGACAATTGCCTATATGCAGGCTTACTTTTCAGCAAGTAAAACAAGTAAAAACTTTAAAATAAGCAGAAACAGATGAAATATGTAACCTAATGAGCTTATACACAAAAGCTAAAATTCTAAAAACAATCTTAACTTGACTAATATTCATATTGTAAATTGATCTTTTTATAACTAAAGAAAACTTTGACAGTTTTGACTACAACTCCAAATGACCAATGCACATTTAATTCACTATGCTCTACTGCATTGAGGCTTAAAAACAAGATTGAAACAACACTTAAAAGCCAGCTTGGAAAGCTTGATCTAATTAGCACTTAAATTCTATTTTGCAACCACAGATTAAAGCATCTACTTAAACAAACTAAATTTTGAGGTATAACACTTAAAATCTTCTAACCACTGGATTTTATGGTAAATTAAGGTTAATTTAAGTTGACCCAAAGGGCACAACCTTTACTGACCCATTTTGACCCATTTTAAATCTTGTCCCAAACACCCCCTTATATTTGCAGAATGCAATTTTCAATAAGGATATGCTAAATTAAGCTGAATTATGAGAAAACAGATATAACACAAGATTAATGAAGAACCAATAAGCATTTAACAACAAGAAATAAGCACTTATGATAAGCTAACAAGAAAAAAAACTCAAAATAGCTAAAAACAAGCCTAGTTATGAAAAACTTGAACAAACTGTTTCTACCCTACACATAAAGCATAATAAGCATAAATAAGACAAATAGAAGCAGGTTAAAGCACTAAATAAGCAAATAAACAGAAAATAAGCAACTTGATAAGCAAAATCAGAAATTAAGCTAAAAAGGTGAAATTTAGTAATACCTGCATCCAAGCTAGAAGAACCAATAAGCTACACCAAAACTAATCCTAAGCTTATCCAATAAGCACTAAACCAAGGCTTAAAGCCATCCATTATCGCTTTAACATCCAAAATAAGCTGAAATTCCAATTCTTGCTTTAATGAAACAGTAAACTCATAAAAAGCTTTTGTAAAAGCTTTTATGAGTAAGACAGGGTGTATAAGCTTATTAGAGCTTATGGAAATGACTTTTTGAACAAAGATAGCTTAATGACAAAAAAATAAAAAGGGACAGATTTGCATAAACTTAAAACTGAAATTTTCATTAACTTAAAAAGGTTAAAGCTTACAAGACTTAAAAGTAAAATGAAAGAATTTAAATTACATAAAACTTAAAAACATTAAAAATTAAATTAATCTACTCCTAGTTACTTTCTACTTCTGTCTTCTTTCTCTTTTATAAGCTGCATCTTCTCTTCATAGTGTGCTTGTTGTGTTTTTGCTGTGAGAGGAAACCAAACCACATCTTGGCCCTTCATTAGCCTTGGTCCCCAATCCAGTGAATCCTAGCCCTTCAAATTTTTTGTCTTTTGTCTTGACAAATGGGAGGGTTAGGGATTGCCAAGGTGGCAATAAGCCCATGTGAGGTGAGATAAGGTGTGTATAAGGGTTGGTCGATATAGGGGAGAAGAAAGGGGAATAGTGTTTTGGCTGGTAGTGTAGAGAAGGACACACACTAGAAGATGATGAATAAACTTTTTAAAAGATAGAGAAATGGCAAGTTTAGCCCCTGAGTTTATATAGTTGTATTGCATCCATCGTCCTTTTACTTTGCATCTTTGGTCCTTTTTGTTTGTAACTGTTTGCACCGTTAGTCCTTAAAGGACTAACGGTGTAAGGGATAAAAGGAAATGGGATAACAGGCTTGTTATAAGGGGTTATGGGTTTGGTTTTGGGCTTGTGTTGGGCCGGCAATTATAAAAGAAAAGGACTTGGGCTTTTTTGGTTTTTATAAGGTTTGTAATATATAAGTGGGCTGACCCGGGCCCACTAGGTGGGTACGGGTGGGCCCACTTTTGACAATTTAGGTGTTCGGGTTCGGTTTTTGATGCTTTTTCCAATGCCACTTCCCGGGGTTGACTTTGACTTTGACTTTTTGACTTTTCACTTTCACGCTCTTTCCGTTCTCGTGCTCGGTTTTGTCGTTTTGGCTTTGATTTTGTCCTTTTCTTGGATATCCGTTTCCTGCACAATACAAATGCAAAACATACAAATACAATGTATTTTTGGTACGTTTTTGGTCATTTAAGTCCGGTTTTAATGGAAAATGGTATGTGTAATTAAGCACATACCACTTTCAAAACAAGTCATTTATATTTTTTCTTTATGACTTGTAATCACTCTCAGATTGCAACTCGGACCTGAACGACAAAGGAGAGTGTACGTTTCAGTGCGCTTATCCTTATCGTTAGGGGGGGGGGGGGTGGGGGGGGGGGGGGGGGAGGAGCCTGAACGACAAATGAGAGTGTACGTTGCAGTGGCGCTTATCCTTAGCTTAAAAGAGAAGTCCTTCCTACATGATGTTATTGAACATAAATTTTCAAGAATTTCTCAATGACAATTCAAAATCTTTCAAAATATATGTTTAACACTCCATCCCTCATAAAGTTTTACAAGACAAATCTTTTACATTTGGTGTCATTTTCAAAATGAGTCAATGTTTGAGGGGGAGTTTTTTTGAAAAATAAAGTTTTAATGATATTGGATACATCATCTCACGACAATTCTTATGTATTCAAAACAATAATAAAAATCTCTTAAAAAACAAATCAGTAATAAGAATGACTACTCAATAGATTGTATGATAAAAGATAATCCATTGTCTAAGCATAATTTTTATTTCAAGAATTCTTCATGACGAATGCATATTCTTTAAAATGTAGGTGCATCAACACCTAGCTCAACCACAATTTTATATTCATGTTACAACCTTGATATCCTGTTATTGGTGTCAATGCATATGTAAAATTAAGTGGGAGCCAGTTAAAGTTTCATATTCATTCATAGCTGAACATAGTTTCTCCATGGTTTTTTCAAGAAAATTTTTAAATCACATGGTATTTCAAACACTAAGTGAATTAGTATTTAATATAAAGGGATAAATGTAATTAAAATGTGATCTTAAAAATAATAAGTGATCTAAACGACTCAAAGTGCTGTTTATACTCTTCGGAAAAGGTTTTATGGTTACGATCTCATAAACAACATCTTAATTCACAACGATTTTGAAGTCATAAGGTGGTTAGATTAGGTACTAGTCTTACGATCCAACCAGAACCGAAGGGATCTACCCAAGGACACTCCATAGTTAGAAATAACAGTCCTTAGTTATGATTGGAGATGAATGAGAATGGGAATAATGCCGACTAACACTGGAACAATCACAACAAGGTGTTAGTAATGACGTCTTGGTAAGCATTGAAGGGGTTGAAGAATGAAAAAGAAATGTATGGATAAAGGGTCTAAAGAAAGAAGCCCTCCACACACTTTAGGCATAAATTGGGTCAATACATAATCTATCAAATTCACAAAGATGAATTTTGCTATTGAAGACAAGACATCATGGACCCAGTGATGCAGGAACCAGTGATGCAATGCTCAAACCTTCCCAGCCATTAAAGATTCTCTCAACATTAAAACCTTATCTCATTTGTCATGGAGATACACACAACTTCATATTGACTTTCTCATTCCGAGTTAGTGATATTGAATTAGGGGGGCAGTCTGCTCAGCTTGGGGGTACTAAAACCAAAATGCACTAATCAAGTCTATAGCCAAGAGATCAATAAAGTAAATCTCATTAGGACACATTTCATAACAAACACTTGTTGAACACCAATAAGTTCACAAGCTGTTAACAAGAGTCCTACGCATTATCCTTGTGATGTTTCCAGAACATCCGAGTGATACTTAAGTATTCACCGTGAAGATGGAAATCCTGCTTGAGCAAACATCAAACAAGCTCTCGGTAGGTGACCTTGTGCGATTCTATATGAATCAAACTTGTGTCAACTGGAAGAAACGATGGGGATTTATGGGAATCAACTTGTTCTAGTAAATGAATTTAATGAACTCAAAGGTATGAACGTAACTACGATTCAATTCATTATCGTGGTTGTCTGCTTTGAGACGCTCGTACTTAAGAACAAGAAGTACGGTGAATCTAATGCATACTCGTTAGAGGATCTAAAACTTGAGCTGGAAAAACCCTGTCAAAGAGATTCTTCTAAATTGATCTACCTGATCACAGGTACAGTATTCTTACGGTATAACGGTCCTCCTTAGAACCGGTGGTTAATGCAACGAATCTCAACGAATGATAAAGGCAATAATTCGTCCAAATCTGCTGTTTATCACTAAATTTAAAAGCAGGTATAACGACGGTCTTGCAGCCTCATTCCAGCAGGTCGAATTCATCACCACATTCTCATAGCTCAAAATACTAAGTCATACTAAAAAGCATCAAGTTCAAGAATCAATCATCATGAAAGACTTAAGTTATTAAAGACTAAGGACTTCTGAGAACTCTGATAAACAGATCTTCCTTAAAGTATCAAGTCTATCAAGAGAGTTTGTTAGCAGCTTTCTTGATGATGCAAAAGTATGAGCATGTAGTCAAGACACAAAGATCGCAAGGTGGCAAAAACAATCAATGACTAAAGGATAAAGATTTAAAGATCTTGACGTAATAATTAAGTCGAATGACAATGACAAGGCTCAAGATCAAAGATCACAAACTGAAGGAACAAGCCTACAACATAATAAGACCAAAGACTCAAGAGCTTAAACGACAAAAGCAATTTAATTGATCTCATGATGGAGTGTCCATGAAATCACTTCGGGGGAGATTGTTAGCCTTAAAATAATGAGTCGAATAATCCTTCCCAGCCATTTAAGTTTCCCTCAACAGATACTTGTCCTATTTGTCACGGAGATACACACGACTTCTATTGACTTTCTCACTCCGAGTTAGTTGATATTGAATAGGTGGCAGTCTACTCCAGCCTCCGATTACTAAAACCAAAACGCACAAATCGAGTCTAGAGCCAAGAGATCAATAAATAAATCTCATTAGGACACATTCCATGACAAACACTTGTTGAACACCATTAAGTTCATAAGCTGTTAACAAGAGTCCTACGCAGTATCCTTGTGAGTTTTCCAGAACATTCGGAGTGATACTCTTTAGTATTTACAGTGATGAATGGAAATCCTTCCAGAGTCAACATCAAACAGCTCTGTGGCAGGTGACTTGCGAGATTCTATATGAATCAAGCTTGTGTCAACTGGATATCGATTTGGTCCAGTAAATGAATTGACGACTCAATCAGAAAGATAGTAACTATCTGATTCACTCATATCGTGTTGTCTGCTTTGAGACATTCCAGTATTGAGAACAAGAAAGCATGGTGAATCTAATACATTTGTGTTAGAGGATCTTACACTTTGAGATGAAAACCCTGTCAAGGAGATTCTTTAAATCTACCTGATCACATGTATAGTATTTATACTGTAAAACGATCCTACGAAACCAGAGGTTAATGCAACCGAATCTTGACAAATGACAAAGCCATATTCGTCCATATCTGTTGTTTATCGCTAACTTTAAAATGCAGGTACAAACAACGGTGTTGCAGCCTCATTCCAGCAGAGTTGAATTCACTACCACATGCTCAAGCTCAAACTACAAAGGCATACTATAAGCATCAAGATTCAAGAATCAAGGAAGCTTAAGAATTAAAGACAAAGACTTCCATAAAATCTGATATTAAATATCCCTCCTCAGAAACCAAGCTTCGAGGGAGATTATTAGAGATCTTTCAAAAAGATGAAAAGTATAAGCATGTTGGTCAAGACACAAGATCACAAGGTGGCAAACACGATCAAGACTGAAGGATAAAGATTTAAAGATCTCAGACGTAAAGACAAAGTCAAAAGACAGTGACAAAGGCTAAAGATCAAAGATCACACAGCATGAAGGAACAAGCCTACAACATGATAAAGACCAAAGATTCATAAACTCAACGACAAAGAAATCTCAACAAGTTCAAGGAAGCAAGATTCAAGATCTCACCTTAGGAATTCAAAGACTACACATAAGGGGAGATTGTTAGCCTCAAATAACATGGAAGCTCAGAATGTGTAGGAAACCTCGCTTCATGGAAGCATGGTAGTTATTTAATATATGTTGTATTAGGCTAGTTACGGGTATCGGGCTTGTTATTTAATCTAATATTATAAGCGTTGTAGGCTTAAGCCTAAGTAATCTCGAGCCCGACCCATTAGCATTAAACCTACGGCCCAACAAGCCTAATAGAGTCTGGCCTTATGTGTAGGTATATAATCCCTTTTCCATCAAGGAAAAGGGTGTTGGTTCTCATTTTGTATCTTTACATTTTGCAAGAATTCAACCATTCCTCTTTTTCTCTCTACTTTTTCTCTCTAACTTCTTCCTACTTTTCTTCTCCTTTTCTTATCTTATTTCTTGGTGATTACCATGGTGAAGTGAAGTGATTATTCGGTCTCTACAAAACCTGTGTCAAATCACCTTAGAACTAAATGACAAATCGCTTAACGTGAGGTCAAATCGCTTGTGATCAGACCGCTGAGTACCTGCTCAAACCGCAGGGTTAGGAGGTCAAATCACGGGAAAGACAAGTCAAACCACGAGACTTTTAGGTCAAATCGCTTCCTTCAAAGATCAAACCGCCTAAAATAGAGGTCATACTGCGGTGTTCAAACATCAAACCGCGGGATTAAAAAAATAAGCCCAGATTTTCAAAAATAAGCAGTTTTTAACTCAAATAAGCTACAAAAACAATACTTAATAAGCTACTAAGAGTTTTGATGAACAAGTAACAACTTTTAAGCGTAAAATATTCAAAAAAACCAAAATAAGCCAACAGCTTTATAAGCTTAAATAAGCCAAAAATAAGCAAACAAACACCACCAATAAGCCATAAAATCCACCCTGGAGGTCTTGATACCACTTGTAATGATTATTGCTAACCCATTTCCACACACAAATACATACCGAATAGATTAACAAAGAAAAAAAAGAGGGTTTAGAGAGAGAAAGCTAGAGAGAGAAAGATGAGAGAAAATAAGAGGATCACATAGAGGAGAAAATGAACCAACACCCTCTCCAAGCTATGAAGAGGGCTATATATAGTACCTAGGGCCGGACCCTTTTGTGGGCTTTCTATGGGTCGAACTAAAACATGGGGTAGGCTTTAAGCCTGAAATCTAGGCCCAATTAGATTAGAGAATTCCCGTTTACATAATCTAGTTTATACAAGGTTTAGGAATATTAATGACCATCACTTTAACTAAAACTAAGGCTAACAAGTGTTATATTCATGATTTGAATCTGGTTAAAATTATGAGGACTGATAATGAGTCTGGTGGTCTATATTTGTTTGATGAGGATAAATATGGTAAGTCTAAGTTTGGTTTGTCTAATTATGTGTTTATGTGTCATGTGTATAAGCATCTTAGGCATAGCAGGCATGGTCATCCATCTGATCAAATTCTATCTATTCTTAGTAAGAGTATTGGTCTTAAATAAGATAAACATGTTTCACCTTGTGACATCTATCATAATGCTAAACAAACAAGAGATCCTTTTCCCTTGAGTGATCATAAGTCTTTTTCTGTTGGTGATCTTGTTCATTTGGATTTGTGGGGTCCCTATAGGTTGGTTAGTATGGATGGTTATAAGTACTTCCTTACTATTATTGACGATTACAACAAAGCTGCGTGGGCATATTTGCTTAAAACTAAGGATGAAGTTGCTTTTTATATTGAGAGTTTTGTTGAGTTAATAAACAATCAATTTAATAAAAAGATTAAAGTTTTTAGGTTTGGTAATGGTACTGAGTTTGTGAATAATAGATTGTCAATGTATTTTACTACTAAAGGTATAATTCATCAAACTTTATGTGCCCACACACCTCAGCAGAATGGTATAGTAGAAAGGAAACATAAACATTTGTTTAGTGTGGCTAGAAGTATTATGTTTCCGGGGGATTCCCTTTAATATGTGGTTTAAGTGCATTTTGACTACTGTTTATCTCATTAACAGGCTTCCCTCATTTTTCTTGTCTAGAGCATCCCCCTACTTGTTAGTTTATGGAAAAGAACCATATCTCTCACATATTAAGTATTTTGGTTGCTTTGTTATTCAACTGTGTTGAATAATCATGATAAGTTTAGTTCTAGGTCTGAGAAATGATTATGAGGAAACTTTCATTCCTGTAGTAAAAATGGTAACTGTTAGATGTATTATTAGTCTTGTGTGCATAATAGTTGGCCATTGTTTCAACTTGATGTGAATAATGCTTTCTTGTATGGTGATTGAATATTCCAACAAGGATCGATAAATGTTTGACAACATTTGTAAACTTTGGATTGTTTAGGTACGGATGAGTAACAAGACGAAATGTTTTCCAGTAAACCTTGACATTATAACATTGTATCTTGATATCTTTAGTAACTCATCTTCTATGTATCTACATAAATTAAGTAGTAAGGATACGTTATTTTTTAGGCTCTATAATCTTAGTCGATATATATATTTCAACCAATGTTTAACTTTAATGACTCAATGCACTCATCAATACAATTCATGTTTAAAATATGAAAATGATTCAATGTAAGTTTAACTTTTGCATAACTTTACCTATTTGAGTCCTTTTTACTTTGCAAATAGTGTCATTTACACCAACTTCAGACACTACTACATGAAATAGCTTAAGTACATGTGAATTATATTTGTTTACATGTCAAAACATAAAAATGTAGGATGATATAAATGTGGTGTGTGTTATTGATGGCAATGTAATTACACAGGGGACTCGAAGACAACGGTAAGACGAAGAGAGTGGCTAGCAACTAAACGCTACCTAAGTTTTTCTCTAAATATGGAGAAACAATATTCACTCATCCAAAAATGAAAATACCATTATAATCTATTTTCATTATCATTTTAAATCATTATTATCGTATTAGGGTAAAGTAATTTACTATGCGAGTTTTTGTTATTCAAATCATTGTTTTAATAGTAATACTAAAGATGGTGAAATATGGTTAAAGATAGCCCAATGCATAAAATTATGTTTCGTACATTTTATCATCTTCTATACATTGTGACAAATTCATATATGCATAAACTATTGGTGGTTATAAGTCCAAAACAGGGTGAAGATAATCAATAATATACCAATAAATGGTTACTGGATATCACTTGAAATCATGTTATCACTTTCCAAAGTAAACTATTCGACCCTAATGCCTGGGTATCATGAATATCTACTTAGGATAAGACCAAATGTTTGTTATTAAATTAGGCACAAATCAATAACCCTTGTGCATCTAAGTGTTTATTGTTGATCCCAATCTGAATAGATCTTTCTAGCCTGTTAAGGGTGGTATCCTATCTGGATAGATCCAAACAAACTACAAGAGAAACAATGACTAAGTTATGCGGAAACTAACTTATATTGCTAAGAAAAACAATGAATGAAATAGAACTTTGATTACTATTAATTTTTTAGGTTAATAGCAGATAGCTTATAGATTACTAACTATATATTGTGTGAAATTGTATATGAAACTTTATCTACTATTGTTTGTTCCTTTTATACTCCAAGGAAACCTAATGGGCTTTATAAATATCAGTGAAAAGATATGCATATCTATTCCTATATTAACTCATGCATATCTCCTATACAGTTCTATACTAGCTTAGTACTAAATTACTACTAACTGTACTTACTATACTAGCTAGTATAACAAGTAACTGGCAGTAGTACTAACTATTTATAACTAACAATACTAACTACTTAGTCTATTTTCTTGAATCTATAGCATTCTTCATCAGCATCACTAAGTAGAACTGGCAGTAGTAACTTGTATAAGTAGCAGCACTAAGTTGTAGGAACTTCTGAAACCCAACATTTATGGTTTTCTATATATCTCCCTTGCAGATGTTATATCTATTTATAGTAGAGATCACTCAACCTTAGTCAATGGAATTATGAGTGATTAACGACTCATTAATCACCACATAATTAGCCTCAATAATTATAGGGATTAATAGTTACACGACCAATTAAACGTGGTCATTAATGCAGTTATAACTGCCACTTGAATAGGTCAAAGCCATAACAAGTATTTTAATTCATTCCAGCTAAGTTATTCCTTCAGGGAGCTGAGTACTCAGCAGGTGGCTCACTGAAGAGTATATATGTTGAAGGTTCAAACTGAAAGGACTTACTAATGAGTTAACCCATTGAGGATAAGTCCTTTAATGGATTACTCCATGATGGTGTCCTTCACCTTACTACTCAAAGAGTACAAAGCTAAAGCCATCATAATGATAAATACTATTCAGTTCAGAGTTACACTAACTGAAGAGTGAACTCACTAAAATTCATCAGCGACTTAAATTCCCTTTTTACCACTATCAGAGTCATGGTGTTTAGTGACCCATACACTCCATACCTCCAGCCCTATTACCTGGTATGAACTGAACCAAACAATTGAACTAAATTTCCAACAATCTTCACCAATTTAGTACAATTCCTTTTGCATGAAAATTAACATTAAACAAAACATATGCATAAACAAAAATATCATGAGGATTAAATTTCCATCTTAGTAAATTACACGCTCAAATATTCATGAATCAGGGTGTTTTAAGAATTGGACCCTTCAACTTATTTGAATACCTGAAGATAAAATACACACAAGTTTTCAAACACTTAAATGCTCTTGACACTATACAAGCATGTGTCCTTATCCAATTCATAGATGTTTCAAGAGCCAAAAGTCCATAGCTCCCTGACCTGGCAAAACCTTAACATTTACATAGGTGGTTCCTCTTTATTCATGTTCCTGCTAAGCACTTTGCCAAAGAAATTAACCATTAAGAAGTAAAGACTTCATCCTCCTTTTTAGAGGTTCCAAGCACATCTTTGGGATGATATGTAAATACATGTGCTTTAGTCCACTGAACGTTTAACTTTCCACATTGAACTCAGCTCCCAAGTTTCCTCATGAGGGAGTTGGGTGTCTTAGCATTCAAGATTATGTTAGACTTTAAACCCATCCCTTTAGCAGACTTTATAACCAAGTCTCTAGCCAATCCCTTCGTCAAGAACTAAGTTTTGTTGAGACCTCACAAACTCTATAGAAACCACCCCATTCATGATAAGTTCACGAATCATGTTGTACCTGACACCTAAGTGTCTAGACTTCCCATTGTACATATGGCTATAAGCTTTTGCTAATGTAGATGCACTATCACAACGAATAAAATAGGTGTTATAGGTATAGACCACAAAGGAATCTCAAAAAACCAAAATTTTCAACCATTCAGCTTCTTTACCAACAAACGCTAAAACCATAAATTTCAGATTTCATTGTCTGAGTTGGTGATGCAAGTTTGCTTCTTAGATGCCCAAGAAATTGCACCTCCATCAAGCAGGATTACCCAGCCACTTGTAGATGAATTATCTTCAGTTTTGCTGATCCAACTGGCATCAGTGTATCCTTCTTAATCTAAAGGATATTCGGTATATGACAAACTATAATCCATAATTTTCTTCAAATACTTTAGTACCCACTGAGCTAGTTTCTAGTGCTGAGTAGTTTTTCCACATCAAAAGCAATATCATGCCTTGTACAAGTAATGGCATACATCAAGCAGTCAATCACCTTAGAATACTCAAGCTGAGATACAGCCTGACCATTATTAGATCTCAGCTTCTTACTTCTATCCATATGAGTACTTACTGGAGTACAATCATATAGCAATCATTTTTCTTCAGTACTTTTCAATTATTAATGAGATGAGAAATTGTTTCTCACTACTTTCATGTTTTCATCCTTATACCAAGGATAACATCAGCCTCTCCCATGTCCTTCATGGAGAACCTAGATGATAAGAATTCCTTTGTTAGGTCAACATGAACTTGGTTAGTGCTAAAGATCAGCATGTCATCAACATATAGGCAAATGATGACTCAGTTACCAGATTCATCAAATTTGCTATATACACATTTGTCAGCTTGGTTAAGTAAATAGCCATTAGACAAAACCACTTCGTTAAACTTTTGATGCCTTTTCTTAGGTGCCTGCTTCAGTCCATATAAGTATTTAACCAGTTTACACACCTTGTTTTCATTGCCAGGCATAATAAAGCCCCGAGGTTGGCTCATATAAGCCACATAATCCAATTCATCATACAAGAATGTTGTCTTCACATCTATTTGATGAATAATCAGATTGCGAATTAATGCTAAAGCAATCAACAGTCTTATGGTAATGATACGTGCCACTGGAGCATAAGTATCAAAATAGTCTATCTCTGACTTTTGTCTAAAGCCCTGAATGACTAGTCTAACCTTGAACTTTTCAATAGTTCCATCTACCTTTAGTTTTCTTTTGAAGATCTATTTGCAACCTAGAGGTAGATCAGTTAACACCCAAGTGTTGTTGCCCATGATGGAATCCATCTCATCATTAATTGCATCTTTCCAGAAAGCAACATCCTAGGACTTTATTGCTTCATTAAATTTCTTAGGGTCATCCTCAACATTAAAGCAATAGGAGTGTTGGTCAAAGACCTCATACATTGTTTCTTCTGTTAAGTATAATTTAAATTCAGGTCTAACGTTCTTTGGAGTCCTATTCCTTTTGCTTTTCCTAAGCTGAGGTTTAGGTTGTTGAACTACAACCCCTTCAATGTCCTCTTTAGGGACCACTGAACTACCAATGTCTTCAGTTCCATTTATTAGGAACCTTTAACTTGGTCTAAGGACTGATGAGAATCTATTCTCATCAAAGATAGCATCCTTTGATTAAATTATTGAGTTAATTAAAACTGATTCATTAGGTTCAATGACATAGAATCTAAAAGCCTTGGAATGCTTAACATAATGTATTCAATGCCTCTTTCATCCAAAGTTTTTAGGTTTGGATCAAGGAGTCTACAACTACCCTACAACCCTAAACCATGAGGTAGTTCAGGTTGGGTTTCTTTTTAGTCCAGAGTAAATAGAGGGTTATCATGTTCCTTTAGTTTCACCCTAGAACCCTTAACTCGACCTTGAATAGTGTAAACTGTAGAGAAGGAGGGGGGGGTGAATATGGGTTTCTTGACTTCTTTGAAGTTTATAAAACTTCAAGTCTTGAAAGAGCCGAGTGGTGTGCTAATCTACTTTATGGTAAGAACAATAAGTAGATAGATAGAGAGAGAAAGAGTGACACCACGATCTATACTGGTTCGGGAAGGGGGGTTTAGTCCTTTCGTACGTCCAGTTGTGAATCCACGACTCTGACACTACACTAGTATAATCCTTATGGTAGACTATAAACCGTATAAAAATTTAAATACACTGACTTTCAACAAAGCTCGACGCTCACAAAGAAGAGTTACTACCTATGATATTCCGCCCTCGGAATCTACCACTAAGAACCCGTGATTCGATTTAACCTCTAGGATCACTTAGATCAACTAGGAACTCTAAGAACTTCCCCTTGGAAGTTTACCAAACCTCAACTAGATCCCTAATGATCTAGGTTTGATCCCACGGATACAAGACTTTCCTTACAACTCAATTGAATACAAAGATAGATGGATGAACCAAGTCCTAACCTAACCTAGAGACTCGATTCTAAAGAAAGGGTATGAGAAAGAGGACCCTCGACAAAACACACAAGTATGATTAGGTACTTGTGTGGCTCTTTTGCGGAGATGTGTTCTTCAATAGAATGATAAGATAAGAAGATTAAGAACACAAGAGGTGTTAGACTTAGAGGATTAGAGAAGAGAAAAAAGAGAAAAGAATGTTTGAAATAGGTGAGGAATACAAAGGCAAGGGTGGGTATTTATAGGCTAATAATCCTAAACCTTGGAAAATATTTCGCGAGTGGCGCGCTGCCCACGCGTCAGCGTGCCAGATTCCTAAAATATTTTCTTTAGGATTTTGGGGTTTTAAATACCCACACTTGTTAAACCCCCAATTGTACTTCACACTATGACCTATCAATCATTCTTACACTCAAGGTCAACCAACTCAAATAGCCATTTGATAAAAAGCGTTTGTGAAGTATTTAAAAGCGTTTCGCTTATCCGATAATGTAAATAGAGAAGAGAATTATTAAAAAGGGGTATTTTGGGTATTTATCAAAGTGTAACTAGCTTAGTTGGGATCCAACTAAAGATTTAAAAATCTAGTTAGAGTACAAGGGAATATTCTTAGAATATTCCAAACTTAGAGAGAAGGGTAGATGTTATGAGGGAGAATTTGTAATTTTAATTTCAAATCTTTCAAGCGCATGTTGGATAAGAGAGAATGAGAAAAGGATGAGTTTTCATGAGTTATATAACACCCCGTGTTTTCAAGTCATTGACGACGTCGATAAATCTACTATTTATTTTTAGTATCGTACGCGTTTGCTTGTAATTTCATGTATTAAGTAAAATCGCGTAAGCTAAAAATTATCGTACAATGTAAACGGAAATCAAACAATTAAATGTTTACATCAAGCAAGTGTTAAGTAATTATTTTGATGATAATTATAAACTTTGTTCATTGTATTTTTATTAGATACGTAAAGTGTATACGTTTCGCGATAAAATATGTTTAGGCATACCCGGAATCACGTTGATTAATCTATGCTTCAATAAATACCCACGAGTGTACCCAATACCCAAAGTTTATAAAAGTTTATCCATATGTATACACATATACACGTCCATATGTATATGTGTATTAACCAATGCATACAAATTCCAAGTCTACACTTTAAATAAACAAACTACAACTTATAACAAGTATACTTCCATTTTTGCTATCAAAATATTCACTAGATATTATCTATACAAATACTACTCATTATAAATGGGATGTTCTCTCTATTTGAGGGCCAAAGAAATCTCCATTAATTAGCTACGTGTATGTACTATGAGGGTTAGTGAAGAACTAAGGGGCATGACTAGTGGTTTGACCACTAGTCACCCCTTTTATGGATCTTGGCGGACACCATAACCCCCCCCCCCACCATGAGTCTTTGTGGATTTTGTTGCACACATGGATAGTTATACATGTATCAATATTCATCATACACAACAACTCAAACACTTATCAAAAATCATTACCTCTTTTCTTTCCTTCTTCTTCAATAAGCAACGACAAACATTACACCCCCTTTAGCAATTCATACAAACAAAATTATCTTACTACCTATATACACCTATCCATCATTCTAAGACTATTCTATGATGTTTCCAAGCATTGACTAACATTTGCAAGTTAGTTATCAGATAAAGGAAGCTAGTGGTTTTAGTTGGAATCTAGGGTTTTCTATTTTCGTTGCATAGCTTTGGTTTTTTGTCTTAAAACAAAATGGTATGAGCACTGTATTTCTCATCATCATTTATATCTCTCTAAGGTTATCTAAAGCCTTTAACTTTTCATTTTTCATGGTTATATGTGTATCTGATGTTATGTAGTGAAATCACCATTTAGGGCTTTTTAATCATGTAAAAAGAGTTTTTACTTGTGGTTATGGATTTGTACACTTTTACACATGTTATGATATTAGCGATTTGGGTTAGAATGGGACATATCAAAGTAAGTATTCATGTTGATTTAGTGTTTAAAAATGGTTTTTACAAACTTAGGGTTTTAAAGTCACTTAATATGTTTCAGTAAAAGTTATGATAAATAAACATTGATTAACTTGTTTTATGGACTTTTGATTATGTTATATGAACACTAAAATGAGGTTAAATTGTAAGTATAACCCTTGTACACCTTTAATTAATGTATAAAAGGTTCATGTATAAAACTAGTAAATAAAGTTTACATAATAAAGTTATGGTTTGTAAGTATCATTGTGGACTTGTAAACTTGGACAAATGGATAATATATGGACTAATGGACTTATTATATGTAACACATATAACATATATGGTATATATAAGACTTGTGGTAAAGTTACAAAGTTTTGAAGTATGGGAAAACAAAAAGTTATAATTATGAACTTAAGAAAGTCATCACAACTTTCTGCAATAATTTTATATAAAAAATTTATATATTTTTTATTTTTTTATAAAATACTACTTCTCAAGACGAATCGGACATGTAAGAAACCAAAATTTAAGAAACGAAAATTTTCAATTCAATATCGAATGAGTTATGAATTTTTTGCGAAGGGTTTACGACAATTAATTATTTCATTAAAACAAATTTTTATAAAGTTATATTCAGAAAGGAAACTTTTATTTTTGTACAACCCATAAATTGATTAGAACTTTCAATTACGGATCGTCACTCGAAAAGAAAATCGCTCTAAAAAAAAAAAAAAAAAAAAAAAAAAATAAAAAAAAAAAAATAATAAAAAAAAACGAGCTATAACGAATATAAATAAAATACGATTGGTTTTACCGGTTTTTGTTTTTTACGAGAGACCAAAAACAATATATAAGTCAAACTTATGATCTGGCGTCTTCTCATTCATCGTCTTTCTAGTGAACAGTAAAAGTTACTATTCACCAAATAGGTCCAAAAATTGTTGAAAAATAAATGTCCAAATTATTGATCTTTAACTCGTCTTAATACGAAAACTGTTGAGTCGCAAGAGAAAGAAACGCCTCTTCTTCTCCCTCAACACGGACTCTCTTGTATTCGCGGAACGTTGGGAAAAAAAGTTTAAAGTAAAGTGAATAAGGGAAAGTTCGGGGAAAAAAGTTTATCAAGCAAAGGAGAGCAAAATGTTACGTCAGTTTTGCTTGATAAAACAGGTATAATTTGTTTATAAGTTATAAACGTTTTTTTTTTTATCTTATTTTAAACACCACACTTTTTACCATCAATACAAATTTAGATGGTTGATCTAGCACTATGTTAGAATTGTATATGGTAGTTGTTTATTACCTTACCATGCTTAGCCACTTATATACGACACACTATTTATTGGAGTAGGTTGCAGCCTATTCGAATCTTGTACGTGAACGGCTTATTGTGTTATGTTGGATTACCATTATCAGAACTTCCAATTGTCGAAGTTCTTAAGCCCCCCATTTTTTACGGATTTAATGTTTTTATAACCTCCTTTGGGGTGCGTAACAGGCTTTGTTTGTCTTTATAAATTGGACGCAAAAAGTGTATATTTTATATGGCTTAGTTGTGTTGCTCTTAAGTAGCGGATTATTACCCAAAGTTGAGCCCATTCTCATGAACACTGTCAATTGCCATATATTGTAAGTGTGTGAATTAAATTTTTGTGAGCCGCGGATTGTTCATGAATAGATATATTTGGGATGACTCCCCATTTGAGTTGTGATTACCTAACCACAGTGGGTGGGGAATAGGAGAAAAGCTATTTACGATCAATCGTTTTTTTTTAGCATGTGGATTTGGAGATGTATGTTTAGGGTTTTTTGATTGAACATCTGATTCATTGGGCAGGATATAAAATAAACTCAATTATTTATTATTGTGAATATAATGTCATGCTCTCAGTTATGTCATGAGCTTAGGAAAAACGTTATCGGATTTTGTGATTTTTGTCTAGCATTCTGCGTTACTTTACAGGGGATAGTCTCTTGCGGTTTCTGGATATTCTTAATTTACTAACCTATGGAATTCACCATTTTTTTGTTTGACGTTTTAAAGCAATGTTTTCAGGTGGTCAATAGGCACGAGGTTTGCCCAGGGGATACATTAGGTTCGGTTTGATTTGGATATAAATGCATTAAAGACTTTTGTTGTTTGGGTCGCATCATTACATTTTGTATAAACTGTTATGGGCTTGATATAGGAAATTTTGTATTTTGAAAACGGGGAGACAAGTGAAGCTTCGGCTTATGTAACAATACTTTGTTAATTCCCAATTGTATCAGTTTTTTATTAAAAACGCCCTTTTTTGGGTGTCTGTTCTATATACATCTTGGTTTATTGATCTATGAAAGAACACGCCGGACCATTATTCCGCTGCGGACCTAATTTGGTGGGTTTTTTAACTATTGGTTATCAAGAGCCCAAGGTTATAGTGGGGAAACGCTAGGTCTATGTTTTTCTTTGTGGAACTATAAACCGTTTCAAACATTACATTACAAAACACAAAGGGGTTTTGACGGGTACAAACAATAGTTGTTGCATCTGTTACGTTGGAACTAGAGGCATTAATTAATTGATATTCGTGTTAGGTAATTATTTACGTATACTTCAATAAGAGCCTTATATCTTAATATACTAATATAAGGTGGGGTTATTTCTGCTGTCACAGTCGTCATCGTCGCTAATTCACCAGCTTACTATCTTATGTTCACTTGAGGCATTTTCGTTCATTGGGAGTATCATCTTGAGGATTCCTTACGAGGAGGGGTTTGGACCAGACAGTACTGGAGCACATAGGCACATGTTCTCAAGAGTTTGTACTGATCCCCATACGAGCTTGGAGGATTTGTTTCCAGTGTCTATTCCTGAGCTCTGAGCACCTTTATGCAGGACATTGTGCCAAGCTGATGTATGGAGGCACGCTATTAGAGGATACATTACTCGAGGGTGCACTTCTGCAACTTCCACCACCACCACCCACCATCCTTTTTTACCTCACTTTATACCGACCCCCCACGTACTAGAAGAGCCATTTGCTCAGATAAGAGCTTATTGCAAAGCACCATCCCACCCTTTATCAATATATTTCCTATCAGGGACCAAACATGTTACCAATATACCACTACCTGCTCACTCCTACACTAGCCGCATGGAGATGATATTCTCCGAGGGTAAGTACGACGCACTACTGAAGTGGCTTAATCTACATTACTACTCCCAGACATGGGTCGGTTGTGTAGGTTGGGGAGCACGAAGGTGGTTCTTGCTAATGCTGGAAGAAACCAGAGTGGACCCATATGGCCCCGTAGATCAGGGTCGATCTTAGTTCGTAGACATTGGTGGAGACTATGTCTGAGATACTGAGTGTGAGGTATGATGGCCAACTCCCCCCCCCGACCTTCCCCGAATTAGAGGTGGTTGTCAAACTGGAGGTCTCGTTACCAGGTAGATGATTTAAGATGTTCTACTTTAGTAGAGGAGAGTTCTCAGACGTTTTTTTACTCATGACATCACGTTGCCCAGGAAGGATCGTGCAGCTGTGAAGCTGAGATTGAGGTAATATGCGGATAGAGAGACTTGTTGCGCGAGCAAGAGATATTTCAGAACCCGTTCAAGACTTGGCTAGGATCTGATGCTTTACAGCAGGGCTTTAGAGGCATGAATTGAATTACAAGGTGTTGGTTTAGAGACTCAGGCGCGTGCCAGAGAGTGGACGAATACCCAGGGTCTCTTAGGTAGCAGTAAAGCCGTTGGTATTGTCCACCCTATTCTCGCGCGACGAGGGCATTATATGCGTTATTTAGGCTCTTTTAGAGGTTGGTTGGAGGACGCAATGACCACCTTACGCGGGATATGGTTGTAGTGCATTTGGGTTACTTTTTACTTTTTTGTAGCTTATACTAATAGCCTGCTAAGTTTATAATGGGTTACTCCTAGCTAGCACTGAGGCGCTGGTTTAATAGATCATTTTGTATTGATTAGCTTTCCCGATAGGGATCTTTTGTTCTCTTTTGTTTAGCTTATGTGTATTGCTAGTAAGTATTACGGGTAACTCCCTGCTACGTAGGGCTTCTAGGGTGATTTTTCATTTTTTTGTCAACCTAGCGATAGGAATCATTGTGTCCAAACAGATTCATGTATATTTTCTTGATTATATAGGAATGGAATGTAGTATGTATTGCTCAGATCTTTTGTTGGTTGTATGTTTCACACTGTTGTGTGTCTGTGAATATTATTTATTTATGATGCATATGTTAGGTAACGTTATGATTGTATTAAAATCTAATGGGTATTGTATTTTCTTGTGATTAAAGAAAATGGCACCAAAACGAACCACAAGGTCAACACCAGTCACACCATCCCCAATAACAACTACCACAACTATTATTGAGGCGCAACTTCAGGCCTTGATTGACCAAGGAGTTGTTGCTGCAATGGATGAAGCAGAAGCAAGTAAGTTAGGGAATGGCTATGACAGCAATGGTATCAAAGTCCAAGGCCTAACACAAGCTCTCTTTCGCGAATGTATTAACTCGGAATTCTGAAATGAACCTTTGGACTTTAAAGGCCATAGGGAGTCGTCGGACTCACTCGATGGTTTGAGAAAAATGGGTCTGTCTGTGTTTAGATTACAATTGGCCCCAGCATCTTGTCAAGTAAAATTTTTGCGACTTGCACTCTACAAGAATGTGCTTCTTACATGGTGGAATGCCCATGTTTAAGACCCACAACTCCCGATAGCAACTCATGCCATGTACCCATGGGCAACACTGAGAAGAAATGATGACTGAGTAAAATAATGCCCGCCACACGATTTAGTGGGGTGGATGAGTTTCGTGTGTATAGAGAAAGAAGGTGGGAAAAAAGGAAGAAAGAAATATTGATATAGATAGATTTTGGTGTTGATAATGACTTTAGGATATTTAATTTAGGAGTGACTTGGATTTTTGTGTTAAAATTGCAGGAACTTGGAGATGTGGAAGGCGTTTGATACGCACCTGTACATAACTTGGTTATTCATACATAATAGCTTATAAGAGAATATTAGGTGGATACTGAAATTGGACACCGAGTTTACTAGTGTACATCAGATACCCACAAAAACTAATACCCTGCATTAAAAAACGCAAGATATTTATCTACCAATGTGCCGCTCCACAACCACCCCTACATCAACCCCCCATGACCCCGACATCACGCATGATGATCAATCGACACACAGCCCCCTCGTAACCCTCTTGTTCACGAGCCCACAACCTACCAGTAACAGAAACCCTTCGCACGGCCTCGCGTCGCTCCATGGAATGTTCCACATAGCATAGCCCCCCCTCCCGCTACCCCTCCCCGCCCTCCCCTCACCGCCCCCATGGCCGACACCCCCCCGATTGATAACAGTATATCGGTCGTGGTTGCACAGACTATGATTCTTGGCAGTGTAAGGCATTTCATAGCAAAAACCATTGCTAAAGAAAAGAGGCTTCTTTGTTTTATTACTTATCGAAGTTTTACAATCTGAGTTGATAGACTGAGAAGACATTGATTATGCTGAACATTCAAGGCAGAAAAGAAAAAAGAAAGTATTGATGATCTTTCCAAGAACATAATCAAAACAACCAACAACAAAATAAACGGCAGGAAGACACACATGCCAGGCTCACTGCCAATTGGCTAAATAGTGACAAAAGAAATAGAAACCATACGGTCGGGTTCTTCTTAAACCTGTGTTGTTGCTAAGTTGTAACTACCAATATGAAGGTCCTTGTCCCACCCTAGGTTACAATAACTGCAAAAGAAGGGTTTAAGCCATTTTTGCCTAGGATTCGTAAAAAAGTCTCACTCCGACCTGCAAATGCTAAACAAACAACACCGCAACAAACACAACATATAATCAGGATGGGGCTAGAAGGGAAATGGTTGCTATGAGTACGGAGCTCAAGGACACTTTCACTTTAAAAGATAATGCCCATAAACTGGGAAAAACAATTGACCGTTGGTATCAAGCTGGCAATCTTGGACTAGGGCTCCACGAAGGTATATGTGGTTAGAAATGTGGGGGCAAACCCAGAACAACGTCGTCATCGTTGCGGGTAACGTTCCTTATAAACAAACTTGCTTTTTGCTTATTTTTATTGATTCGGGTGCCGATAGGAGTTTTGTGTCTACTTACATGTAGCTCAAATATTGACATCATGCCATTACCTAGTCAAATATTATGATGTCCGAAAAACTAATGCTGACGGGGTATAATATTTGTAGGTCAAACACTATCCTTAGGGGTTGCACATTAAACCTTCTTTAAACACCCAATTTCAACTAAACTTAATGCTGTAGAACTTGGTAGTTTCGATGCCTTAAATCGGTATGGATTGGTTGGCGAAAGTACCAAGCGGTCATTGTGTGTTGACCGAGAAGATTGTTCGCAGCCCGTAGAGAAATGAAACCGTAATCAATACAACGGTGCTGGAAGTAAGTGTAACCAGGGAAATGTGACATCGATTAAACATCATTTCCGCTTGCACTAAACGCAGAATGTACTTGCAAAAAGATTTCCTATCTTTTTTGGCTCTATGTTCACCTTGCAAAAAGAGGTTAAAGACAAGTTCGGAAAGAAAAAGACTTGAGGACCGTACCAATAGTTTGAAACTTTCTTGAAGTATTCCTTGAGGACTTGACGGCGGGGGCTCTTCCTCCGATCGACAAGTGGAGTTTCAAAATGTGATTTGGTACCTGGTGCTGACCTGTTGCACGGGCACCTTATCGATGGCGCCTTCCGAAATGTGTTAAGAGTTATCGGAGGCAAAACTAAAAGAGTCTGTCGACAAAAGTGCTTTATAAGACCCAGTTCTTCACCTTGGGGAGCTCCTTGTTTGTCAAAAAGAAGGATGGATCATTCCGGATGTGCATTGACTATCGGGAATTAAACAAACTGACAGTGAAGAACCGTTATCCACTCCCCAGAATTGATGATTTATTTTGGTTCATCTTCAAGGGCCGAGTGTTACTCGAAGATCAACCTCATGGTCAGGTTATCACCAACTGACGGGTTCGAGAAGAATGACATTCCGAAAGACTGCCTTCACAACCCGTTACGGCCAATACGAATTTCATGTTATGCCGTTTTGGTTGACAAACGCACTGCAGTATTCATGGACCTTATGAATCCGGTGTGCAAACCATATTTAGATAAATTCGTAGTGAGTGTCACCATTATTAACGATATTCTTGATATGTATCGAAGAAACAAGCAAGAACACGAAGAGCATCCTTAAGTTTATCTTAGAGGTTTTTAAGAAAGAGGAGTTGTATGCCAATTTTACAAAGTGTGAATCTTAAGATTCCCAAGTTACGTTCTCGGTCAGTGATTGATTGTGGTGCAAGGAATTCATGTGGATTCAGCCAAGATTTGAACTCGATTAAAGATTAGACATCTCTAAGTCCCAACCGGAGATTCGTAATTTTTAGGTCTTGCTGGGGGTATTATAGAGAATCATTTGAGGGTTATCATAGATCGCCAAAACAATGACTAAGCTTATCAAAAAGAGGTCAATTTGTTTGGGGTGATAAACAAGAAAGCATACTTTTTAACTGTGAAGCAGAAGTTGTGCAGAAGATGACACCAATCCTTTCATTACCTGCAGGGGGAAGTGAAAGATTATCGCATACTGCGATGCTGTTCAAAGAGGGTTTTTTGGGCGCCGTGTTGATTGCAAAGAGAAAAAGTGATTCTTATGAATCACGCCAGTTAAAAATTTTATGAGGAATGAAACTATACGGACTCATGATTTGGAACTTGGTAGCGAGTAGTGTTCGCTCTCAAGATTTGGAAGGCACTATCTGTACTGGAAACAGTGTTACATGTGTTTCACTGATCATAAGAGCTTGACAACAATTCTTGATCAGAATGACAGAACTAACCATGAGACAAATCGATGGGTTTAGAGTTGCTTAGTGATTACGACTTTGCCTTTATTCGGTTTCACCCGGGGAAAGCCATAGTCTGTTGCTGTATGCTCTTTGAGTAGGATAAAGGAACGAGAGAATACTCCATTAAGAGTTTTCGATCCCTTGTCTTGGAACTATTGTTTGGATCCTTCCCAAACCAAATCTTGTTGATATGTCAGGGACTGAAAGCACGGATAACCAGAGGAGATGAGACAGAGAACATCAAGAATAGATTGAAGATGTTGGAGGTATGTTGGTCTTGAAAAACGCTTTATTAAAATCAGAGGCGATTATGACGGGGGATAAAAAAGTTGGAACTCCCATATACGGTGGAAACCCTATGCCTCTATGGCAGGAGTTCGGTACCTGTTATGGCTATTACTGGACTAGTGATCTTGCACGAGGTCCCACAAATCAAAAGTACTCTATACATTCCGGGTTCCGACAAAATGTACCAAGGATATGAAGAAGTAGCTATATTGGTGGCCCCCAAATGAAAAGCACCGGACATCGCCACCTATTGTTAGTAAGCCAAGTTGTTTGACTGTGCTAAGGTAAGGCGCCAGAACATCACAAGACCATCAAGATTGTTGGTACAAACCCATTGATACCTGAATGGGATAAAGTGGGACAACATCACTATGGATTTTGTTACTAAGCTTTCCTAAGTTCGTTCGCAAGGTCTACGACACCTTGGTGATTTGTTGACCCGAAATCCTAAGTCTGTGTTCTTCACACGATGGAGAGAGACTACATCTGATGGATAAAACTTGCAAAAAATGTACCTAAAGAGGTGGTCCGAGGCATGGAATACCTCTTCTCAATTATTTGTGATCATAACCCTAGGTTTAGAATCAAATTTTTGGAGGTCACTTCAGTATGATTAGGTACTATGTTTGGAATATGACGCACGCGTACCATTCCGCACAAACCGACAGGCAAAGCGGAAAGAGGAGAGGACCATTCAAACTTTGAGGATATGCTGCGTGCTTGGGCGATTGATTTTGGAATTGGGTTGGGTTAGTCCATTTGCCAAGTAGTCGAGGTTTTCATTACAACAATAAACTATCACGCTAGCAGTCAGGCCGCACATTCAAAGCACTTTATGATTGAAGAAGTGGCGTTCACCTGTTTGTTGGACCGAAGTTGAGGGAAGCTCTATCCATCGGTCCAGAAACTAATTAAGAGACCATTGAGAAAATCCATCCCGGATTAAGCAAAGGATGCCAGCCGCGCTGTGTTCGACAGAAGAGTTACTGCCTGATCTGATGCTAAACTGATGGCAATTCCAGATTCGGGGATAAAGTTATGCTTATGAGTTTTCGCCTGGGGAAAGGGGTGTACGTTTGGCAAACGGTAGGAAGTTAAACCCTTAGGTAGTGTTTGGACCTTTCATATGTGTTAGAAATGCAGAAAATTCGGAGAGGAGTGCTTACAAAGCTCGAGCTTCCTGAAGAGCTAACTATAGCAGAGGTCATAAATACATTCCTTGTGTTCCTACATGAAGTAAGTGTCATGCCGAACGAATCCATTTTCCGTTCTGTTGGAAGGACTTCATCTTGATGACTAAGCTTGTCATTTTGTTGATGGAACTTGAAGAAATAGTGGGCCGTGTGAAGTTAAACGGTTTTTGAAGCGGAAGCCGGATCCCATTAGTCAAGGTTGATGGAAACTCATAAAGAGGTCCTGAGTTTACTGTCGTGTCGGGAACGTGAAGACCAATTCATGAAGAAATAACCCACACCTCTTCACAAGATCCGCATTCAAACGTCGTCAAGGTGCCTTTGCATCTTGAGCCTTGAGGACAAAGGCATCGTTTCCGTAACGGCCGGCCGACAGTTGAGTCATTAGACTTAGGTGAAATCTCTTTACGCACCTATGTATCAACGTGATGGTCGGATGACTTGTGTGTTAGTTTAAGAATTATAGTGTCGCAGAAGTACTCATTTGGACCTTGACGTCGTCACTTATAAGTCTTGTCACAAAGCATTTTATTGCCGTTGTGTCCTAGTTGTTGTGCCCCCTTTCGGCCTCATAGTCTACACTCATTTCCTCCACCTTCCCCATCGCCTACAACTCATGTGTCGTTAAGAACCCGTCGCCTCCCCGCCAGAACTCACCAGACGCTCAATGTATCTCCATCAGGTTTTCAAAGCTCACAATGCTGTTGTACCGTGAACTGAACTACCGACCAAAAACTTCTATGCCGCCCACTCAGGCCATAGACCTACCTTGGTAAAGGGCCCCCCGGCCTGGCTAATTCAAAAATTTTATATGAAATGTTTAGGCATCAGCAAGTGTTAAGTAATTTATTTTTTGTTGATAAATTTTATTTTAATAAACTTTGTTTCATTTTGTGTGGATTTTGGGGTCTAAATCGAATGGTCTGGGGTGTAAGTGTGTATACAATTTCGTGAAGATTTTAAAATTGCGTTTTAGGCCATACCCGGAAAAATTCGCTCCGTTTTGAATTAAGATACGCTCTCAATAAATTACCAAACTCACGTGTGTACCCATAATACCCAAAAGTTTATGTCCAAAAGTTGTTTTATCCTTCATGTATACTCATATATACACGTCCCATTGCTATAATGTGTGTTAACCATAATGTGCATACTCAAAATTAGTCCGAAGTCTAACATTTAAAAGACAAACTACAACTGTACGAAATAACAAGGATACTTCATCTTTGAGATATCAAAATATTCTCACTAGATATTTTATTCTGAGTAGACAACTCTCACCCTCTTTAGATGTGTTGTTCTCATATTTTGAAGGGAACAACAAGAAGAAACATCTCATTTAATTTAGCTAGGTGTTATGTACAATTGAGGGTTAAGTGAAAAAAGAACCTAAGGGCATAACTAGTGTTTTTTCATTTGTCACTCAGTACCGCCTTTTTATGGTCTTGTAGGCCACCACAAATAACCCCCCACCCCCCCCATGACCCCCCCATGAGACTTTGTGGACTTTTGTTGACCACATGGACTAGTATATACATGTATCACTCATTCATACATACACACAACTCAAAACACTTATCAAAAATCAACCTCTTTCTCTCCTTCTTCCTTCAATAAGCCACGGCAAACATACACCCCCTTTAAGCAATTCATACAAATTATTTTACAACCTATATACACCTACATACATCATTCCTAAGATATTCTAAGATGTTTCCAAGCATTGACTAACCATTTACAAGTAGTTATCAAGATAAGGGAAGCTAGGGTTTTAGTTGGAAATCTAGGGTTTCTATTGTTGCAAGCTTTGGTTTTGAGTCTAAACAAGGGTTTAGCACTTATTTCTCATCATCATATATCATCTCACTAAGGTTATCTAAATCCTTTAACTTTTCATTTTCATGGTTATATGTGTGGTTGAGGTTATGTAGTGAAATCACCATATAGGGGTTTTTAATTATTTACATGAAAAGCTACAAGTAAATGTGTATAATCAACTTGATAAACTTGTTAATCTTGGTAATTTGGACATATAAGGACAATAATGGAATAATGGACCTTATTATATGTAAGACACATAATATATATATATATATATATATATATAGTATAAAAGATGTGAGTCCCTTGTTGAATAGATCTCTGTAGCCTATTAAGGATGATAGCCAAGATGTATAAATACAGTTGACTATGTANTAAACGAAACCCTAAAACCCTAATTTTACTTTAAACCTAAAACTAAACCCTAAACCTTAAAACTAAGCCCTAAACCTTAATCATTAACCCTAAACATTAATCCTAACACTAATCCTAAACCCTAAACTATCTTAAACCCTAACCCTAACACGAATTAAAACCCTAAAAACCTAACCTAAAATCAAACCAACCCGTCACCCCCTTTTCTTTTATTTTGACCCATTTTAAACCTAAGCTAGCACCCTAACACCTCAAGTACCTCTATGACATCACCACCACATCACCAAGCAACCTACCAAGCACCTTCATCACCTTCCTTGGCCACAAAGGTGGCCTTGTCACCACTGATAAGTGCTTAATTACACATATCTTTTACCTCTAAAAACGAGCTTAAATGACCAAAAACAGACAAAAACTGCCAAATATATGTTTGTTTTGCATTTGTATTGTGCAGGAAGTGGATATCAACAAAAAGACAGAAAACCAAGCCAAAATGACAAAACTGAGCATGGAATGGAAAAGACTGTGCAAAATCAAGGCCAAAGTCCAAAAATGCCAAAGTCAGAGTCAATACTGAAGAATCAGCAGTCAAACCGGAGCCGGAACTGAAGAATACTATTGAATGCAATCTTTACCCATCTGATGGGCCGGGAAAGCCCAATAGTATAACTATGAAGACTGTGAAGACCAAATGGGCCCTCAATCAATTACAACAGCCCATTTGTGTGCAATTGACAAAGACTGTGAAGACTTTGAAGGCCCAATCCTAGCCCAGTTACAGCCAATCTCAGCCATTGTACACACAAAACCCACTCCATAACCTTATTGGGCCTTAAAAAGCCCAATAACATAAGCCTAAACCTTATTGGGCCCAGACACACTCAATTGGGCCCAATACAAGCCCAATAGCCCAAAACATCTTTTTTATAAAACTCAAGGACCAAAAATGTAAATTTTAAAAACTTGTTTTATAATTAAAAATGAAAAAATAAAGAAAAGGGGCCAAAGATGCCAAGTTTTAAAAGTTGTTTTATAAGAAAAAGAGAAAAATAAAACACAAGGACTAAAACTGCCAAATGGCAGTTTTCTTTTTAGTTATAAACCACAGGGACCTGATTTGCCATTACCCTAAACCTTCTTTGTTTTCTTTTTATAAACCACAAGGGCCAAAACTGCCACTTTCTAAACATGTTTTATAACTAAAAAAGGCTGAAAAAGAAAGTGACAAGAGAAAGAGAGTTGAGGGGCCATTTGTGCCTCTTCCCCATTGTTCGCGTTTAAACCCTGCAACCAACCCGTCCTTACCCAGCCTTCGCGCCAAAACCAAACCACCCCTTTCCCCACGTTTTCTTGCAATACCACTCTCCCAAGTACCTTTCCAGCTCACCCCTCACCCATTTCCACCTTACCCTGCCCTTATAACCCCTTTCCCTGTCAAAACACACAACCCGAGCACCCCCATGAATGGTGAGATGAAGAGAAGACAAAAAGAAGGGCTAGGATTGCCTTGGATGCATTGTACTCTTACAACAAGCACAACCCATGAGCTACAAGGCTGTGGACCTCTATAAGAGCCTCTATAAAAGAGAAGAGAACAAGAAAAAGAAGAGGGATCCCCGTTTTTATTTTCTTAGTATAAAATTTACTTAAGTTTGCATTTAAATTATTGTTACTCACAGTTTCTTTTCAAGTTTTAAGTTGTATTATTCCATTTTAATAAAAGATAAAGAGTTTTGTGTTATTGCATTTGTTAAAAATTGAAATAAGAATTTAGTTTATAAACCTGTTATAGAACTGTGTAAAAATGTCTTAAAATGATTAAACCTAACTTGTGATCACTTATCTCAGCTTTCCTTTCACTAAAATCAGTTAAAAAACGTTTTTTATATATTTAAGGGGGTGTTTGGTTTTGACCCAAAATGGGTCATATGGGGTTGTGCATGGGTCAAGTGCACTCAGCCACTTTTGGCTGAGTGTGTGAGGTTTATTAAGCCTCTTAAATCACCATTCTTAGTTTAGAAACAAGTTTTTATGTCCCTTTTGCTTTCTGTCAAAATTTGGATAAGCAAACTTGAGCTTAAGTGCTCAAGCTGCATAAGCAGCTTAAGCACACTTTTGTTGTGCTCTTTTTGTTGTTTACTATCACCCAAACCCTTTTAAAGCCTTTTTGTCTTGCTCTTTGGTTTGACAATACAAGTCAAGAGTATGTGTGCATGTGTGATTTTGAAAATAGCCACTTTTAAGCCCCAATTATCAGCAGTAAAAATAAGGGCTTAAGCCCCAAAACTTTGAAAATAAGCTCTTTTACCACCCCTCTTTATCTGTTTTGTGTTTATGTAGCTGAAAAAGCTCATATGAGCTTATTTCAATAAGCTCAAAAGCCCCTTTGTTCACTGCTTAAACCTCCCCTGGTGCTGAGCACCAAAATTAAGCCCTCTTTTCTAGCTTATCTAGACACTAAGCATTAGGATTTTAGTGCTTTTTCTTTTAGCTTATAGGTAGGTGTATTAGGTTTAGCAGCTTATTTGCCTTAGATAGTTTATTAGTATAGCTTATTTAGTGCTTAAAAGGTCCACTTTTTTTTGTTTTCATTCTAAAACTGTCTCATAAGCTCAAATCAACATCAGCTTATTTTAGGCTTATTTCTCAGTGACCTTAGCTTAATAGGACACCTTAGCCTAGTGACTTATCCCCTCTAGCTTTCTAAGCTATTATTATTGTAGCTTAAATCCAAAAAGAAAAGCAAATAAGCTGTTAAGCTTATTTAGCTTTTGCAGTCCAAAAAGCTACATTTCTGGCTTATTGTGAGCCTTTCAGCACTTGCCCCTTTTAAAGAAAATGATAAGCTCAAGCCCCTTTACAACTTTTCTTCTTTGACTTTTGCTTAATAAGCTGTTGGACCCACCTTGTAATCGGGGTCCTTCTCAGGGACTGTTTGTGTAACTTTCTCTTTTCTAGTTAACAGTGTTAGTCCCTGTGGTTAGTTAGCCTGTTACCCCGTTTGTCCTTGTTGCTTTACACTGTTAGTCCTCTAGTTTAACAGCCATTAGACTTTTAGTTAATTAAATAATTAAATTAGGTTTAAATTTAATTAGTTTAATTACTTTTAATTTAAACAGTAAAATTTGGGCATTTTTATATTTTTAGAATTGTTAACTTTTTCTTTATTTAATTTTATTTTTTTCAGAATTTTTATAACTTTTATTTTTTGTCTTTTTCTATTTTCTTAGTTTTAATTAGTTTTTAATCTTTAAAAATTCATAAAAAATCCAAAAATTAATAAAAAAAATATTTTTCTTTTTTATAAAATTTTCTTTTGTCATTTAGTGTCTAGGAAAAATATAAAATTTAATATAGGCTTAATTTTTCTTAAATTTCAGTCTTAGACCCGTTTTACCGAGTGCATTTTACCGTTTCTTTTCGTTTTACATTCAAACGACCAGATAGACAGGATTTATATCACCTATATCGAGTTGTTGATGACTATTATGAGCACATTCCTCCAACCGGCTTAGGTTTGACGCTTCTGGGTGATCTAAACATTATTTGGGAGACGGCTGAATCAAGTGATGATGATTTCTGGAAGGATCAAGAAGAATGGGAAATCATAAGATGGAGGTTTCATGAATCTTCAGGAGTTCATACACTAGAGATAGAAGATGGCACCATGATTCACATGCTGGCTGAAAGAAGATATCCTCTATCAAGAGAGTTGATGATAAGGATGCTGGAACATGGAATGGAAGTTGAAGATGAAAGTGAGACAGCCATCACTTTGATACATCTGTTCATCTTGTGGACAACTGAAGATGGTGACAATTCTTAAACAACTGGTATGTTTTATCAAAATTTTCTTTATATATATATCTTACTTTGATAAACAGACTTAACTGTGAACAAAGCAGTACTTTGTTTAAAGTACTGCTAGTGTAAAACAAACAGTACCTTGATGAAGGTACTGCTAGTTAAAAAGTTGTTTTTGAAATATTGTGAAGATTTGAGTGTGCAAAAAGATTTAAGGCACAGATATTTGAATGTCAAACTGTTTTAAGGGATTGAGTGTTGGTTAACCACCACACAGCAAATGGTATTCAATTCACCATGTCTTACAAACATAAGAATTGACTAGTCCAAATCAAACAGTTTTGGTAAAGACCTCTCAAATCTGTTAATGGTTGCCAATTTACCAAAAATTGTATGGTGATCAATACACCATGTTACTACACTGAAATATTGGCTACTCCAAAGCAAATGGCTTTTGGTAAAGAGAACTCAAAAATCCGATGATAGCTTAATAGTTTTGCTCAAAACTAATGGTTCTCATACTCACCAATGTTTTATTACTGAGAGTTTGGCAGTCCTAGAGCAAACGGCTTGACAGTAAAGACTTATCAAATCCGTATCATGGTTGTAATGACTTTACCAAAAGTCATATAGTATACAACACACTATGAACATGGTTCTGAGTGTTGAAGTGGTTTTCAGTTCACCATGGATTATTACCTTTTCTAGATACCAAAGAACTGACTAGCCCAAGAGTGAATGGCTACTTGGTAAAGGCTCATAAAAACCATTTACGTTGCTGAAAAGATCTACAGCTGATTGAAGAACAATCTGTTTGATGCAAAGACAAAGACTTTTTGAAGAAGTGTTTATGTTCAAGACAAGAGGTTTCATTTCGAGATACTCAAACAGATTGTATACAAGATACTGCTTAGAGGATTATATTGAAGACTTGTATTGATGCTGAAAGAAGATTTCCAACCATCAAGAAACTTGAAGTCAAGCTAGTAGAATTCAAGTTAGGGGAGTATGTGGAAATACGAGTTAGAAGGTCAAAGTACTGATAAGTCAGAAGGTCAAAGTACTGCTAAATAGAAGATCGAAGTACTGCCTATGAAAGTTAAAGTACTGCCGATAATAAAGGAACTTCAAAGGATTATCAGTTAAATAGTTATTATCATGTAACAGTTAATTTAGTGATTAGTATTAATTAGTATTTGTGTCATACAAGGACTGTACACCTACTGGAGTTATCCTTATGTTTATAAAAGGATCTCTAGGAAGGCATTAGGATGACACACAACACAACAGAAACAACAACAAAAAGCATTAGTTAGAAGTATTAGTATTGTATTAGGGATCTGCAATCTTAGGCAGATTCAACGTGTGATAATACAAATCGTTTGTTAAACAATTATGAGTTCTTCTTGATACTGTTAACTAGTTTCCGCATAGTTAATTGTATTACATCAGTGTTTCATTGTTATCGACTTGGATTTATTCAAGGAAGTAACATCCTTTACAGGCTAAAGGCTTATTATACTTAGGTATATCGATCCTACAAATAGCACAAGATATGAGAACGACCACTAACGTGTCATTTTAAAAAGATACATTGGATTAACAAAATACTTGTTCATTACATAAGCTCATGGCTTCAAATTGTTCGACAATATAAGTAAAGATTTCAGTTTATAACAAATGTTCCCAAAATGTAATACGCCCAAATCTTTAGTACTGACTCTTTCCAAAGAGTGACCCCCAATGTATCTGAGCACCCCATGCCTTATTGACCTGAGAAAACATGCATAAAATATCAACATAAAGTTGGTGAATTCATAGCTTTATTTAGAATCAATAGTAAGGACCGCAAGATTTCCACGTGTAATGATAAGCAATCAAAAGGCAAATATAATAAAAAGTAATTACGGTTTTCCTACAGCTCAAACCCTGAAGCTCGACATGTATGAATCAATATAAATTGCTAAAAATTGCCCGAGAATGAATTTCTAACCGGAACAATCCCAATTCGACATGGTAACTATCGTTCCCGGTGATAGCAATCACCCAAACGTGGATTGTCAATCCCAAATAGGTCTATTATACATTCGAGCCTGCTCACAATACCATAATTGATCTAGTTCCATGATAATGGGCTAGTGGTTATCGCTACTAAGGCAAACACGAAAACATAGTAAAAATGTACATTGCGTCCATTTGTAAAACAAAGCATGTTCTCACCATCGATGTAACCATTTAAATATTGGTAAACATGAGGGCTATGACACCACCTTAGAAATAGTTCCATCTGAAATATAATAGATATCTAAGTATGAAGTCACAGCCGACAAAACCTAAGTAAATACGACCATTCTTAAGTCACAAATTTAGGCTAAAGACTCAAATGTATAAACTACAATAAATTGCTAGTTTATATATACTGTTATCACTTGTGTGGTGGTGTACATGTTTAATGTATTTGAAATTGTTTGATGGCCCCTTGGGGAGGTATACGTTCTCATACGTTCTTGTATACGTATAAAAGTTATTAATAAATATTCGTATTTATTAAATTGTTGTTTAACTTGTTATAATATATGATAAATATATAACTCGTCCGATTCGTTAAGTGTTTACAAAAATCACTTTCGTTTACAAAATACCCTTAAGTTTCTTGTAATTATAAAATAGTCCCTAGGTTTATGAAATATATACTATTTTCATTTCAAACCCTTAAGTTTCCATAATTACACGTTTAGTCCTCTAACTTTACACAATTTACACTTTAGGTCCTTACATGTTTTAAACAGCCCCTAGCATTTCAAATGTTACAAAAACAGTCCCTAACTATAAGGAATCCATTTTTGATAGTTTTAGCCCCTCTAGTTTGTAATTTACGCTTTTAGTCCTCCAACTTTACACAATTTACACTTTAGGTCCTTAAATGTTTAAAACAGACCCTTAAGTTCCAAAAGTGACCAAAAAGTCCCTAAACCTTATAAAGTCAGTCATTGACAGTTTTGACCCTATAGTTTGCAAATTGACACTTTTAGTCCCTTAACTTGTAAAAATTGCATTTTAATCCTGATTAAATTCTAACAAGTGGCAAATGGTTTTATTACTTTCCAATAAGTCATATAAGCTGTTGTCAACCCATAAATAAGCTCGGATGAGCTTATTTTGGCTTATTGAGCTTATTGGGCCTTATTGGACCCGTTAAGGTCCAATAAGCCATCTAAAGGTCCAATTTGAACTTTAGAAGCACAAAAGCCTTCATTATGCTTATTTAAGTCAGTTAAGCTAAAAATAAAGCTCGAGAGAGCTTATTGGAGCTTATTCGAGCTTATTGGGCTTGTTAGCCCAATAACTCTAACCCGATTGGTTTTAAAAGTCCACTAAGGTTTAAATAAAGTGGTTCAACTTATTTTCTCATCTCATTAAGCTCTTATGGTCATAACTAACTTGTTTTAATGTTCGACTTATCCAATAAGCCAATAAGCTCGTTATTGGGCTTTTGGGCCCAATAAGAACCCAGATAAGTTTACACGAGTTCAAGTTATTTCAATAAGGTCCATTAGCATTTTCTAAGTCTAAAAGTCTCTTAAATTGTAAAAGATCTTACCATAAGCATGTTTGAGCTATATTGAGGCTTTATAGGTTCACGTTGGACTCGGTAATTGGACTAACAACCCATTAAGGCCCAATTTGTTTTTCTAATAGTGAGTATATAGGTACCAATATCCTTCGATAGCATTTTAGGTTTTTAAATAAGTTTGTGGAGCTTATTAATAAGCTATGGGTCTCCTCTATTGGACCTGTTGGGCCTGTTTTGGTTTAACGAGCCTATGGGTGGCCCGTTAAGGGTTTCCCCCTTGCGTTCTATTAGTCCCCGCATCTAATAAGCTTACTTAGTCCCATATTAAGCTCGAAGGAGCTTATGAATAAGCCATGAATCCTACTCGTGGGCTGTTGGGCCGGTTGGGCCCAAGTCATGAGCACGTTTAGGTCACTTAAGGCCCTTTGTGGCTCGTTAGTTTCCCTAACCCCTTATATGATTCGAACCGTGCTCTAGTGACAAAAATGTTGTGTATTTAACATGTATACACGTCGCATTTTACATGCAAGTGCTTATTAAGGTCGCATACGTATCCCCAAGCCATCTTAGGTTGTTTACAACGAAAGTTTACGTGTAGTTTCCTTATAACAATGATTTTCGATGCTTTTATTGTTACTAGGTCACATTACATGTGTTCTATGTATTTTAAATCACCACACAAGTTTTGTTTATACGCAATAGCATTGCGTATAACACGTTCATTTGAAATTACGTGCGTTTTCTTTAGTTATCCCACTATTCACTGGTGTTCAACCGCGACAGAAAAATTACGTAGTTACAAAGTATCACGTATAATAAAAACGTTAAGGGTACGAATGTGACTTACGAAGGTCCTATAGTTCTTAGCTGAGAAGTTGGATGGTGTAGATATGCTAACCTTTAGCTCGTATGACCCTTCTTATAAACCTTGTATGCCATCTTAAGTACACCTAGTGTCTATTGGAAGGAAAATGTGAAGCGTGTAAGGTTCGGATTATCACTTAACCCCTATTCAAATAGGGAGAAGATGAGAATGGTTTTTTCCTAGAGAGTTTGAGAGTTTTAAGATTGTTCAATGTATATATGAAGATGGTGTATTTATAGGCAAATGAGCTAGTTACTTTCCTTGGTTTTAAACTAACCAATGTCGAGCCTTAAGAGGTGGTTTTGAGGTTTCCTAGTTAATATCAAATGGTTTCTTGATAAACCACTTAAGTACAAGTTTTAATTACTCAAATGTTGTACAAGATTTGCTAGATACTTGAAATCTAAGGGATTTTATGTGTTTGATCATGTTTAACCGCGACATAGGGCAAAGGAGAACCAAAATGGTTATTAACCATTATGCATTTGGCTAGTAGGAAACATTTAGGACAAGTATTAATTAAACCAAGGATGTACTAGTACTTGTGAGGATCATTAGGAGAATTTTTAAGGATTTTCTAGGTGCTTTTGTGTGTATAACCGAACCCTAGTGGGTTTTACACAAGGATTGATTTAATTTTAGTGTTAAGGTTATAAAAGTGGGTATTGGTTTGAGTCTTAAGTCTAGGTATTTCCGGGGTGTGTCCGAATGTATTTTATAGCGAAACGTAACCTTTTTACGTGACCAATAAAAATAAACTACGCAAAGTTAATAATTATCGTCTTAATAATTATATATTACTTAGTTGATGCAAACCTTAATTTTTTTGATGACCGTTTACATTAAATGATTATTTCTAGTCTACGCGATTTAGCTTAAAAGTAAATGCGTATCGGACTAAAATAAATAGTGACGAATAATAGATGTCGTAAAATGACCTGAAATTGAGAAATGTTACAAGATGCAAAACGTCGATACAACTAATATCGCTATTATAAGCAAAATATAGAGCTCGTATCACCCTATGAGCCAAAAACTATTTAATGCAAGTGCAAATCGCAAAATTTAAGAGCGCACACACCTTAATGCATAAAACATCCCCTATATATTTTTAATAAATAAAGTACAAGGATGTCAGAACTTTTTGGCATATATATGTTGGATAAAGGAATCTCTTACAACCCATGTGAATTCTGACACACAAAAGTGTTTAAAGTACCCTCTAAATTATTAGGCACACAGCCTCGTTCAGCTTTTGTCCTCATTCAACGCGGACCATGTCATGGTTCGCCTTTTCAAACCTCCATGATAGCGGCTTCGTTCAATCAAATGTCTGACCTTCACATTCGCTTACTTAAAACGGACATTCAAACGTGGCACATGTCTTACCGTATCAACAAGTAATCTTATCATTTGAAAAAACCTACCAAGTAGCAATGGTTTAAGAAAGAGAAAAACTAAAATTAAACCTCTAGCCAAAATTATCTATCTGGTGCCACGCAATGCGAATTACTACCACACAAGGCGTAACTCTCTGACAACTCACACCCATCAAATGTTATAATCAGTTAACTTCTGGTAGTCACCTATAGGTCAATATAAATTGTCTAACAACGGTACAAATTGACATTCCAAACCATGGTGCTTGGGCAGCCTCATAATACTCTTTTGTATTTTGCTCTGACCAATCAATCCCTTTCATGCAGACTTAAGACAGTAAACAAGTATAATAAGCCATTAACATACAGATAGTCGTTTATGATTCTTATAAACAATTGTCCTCTAAATAAGTACGTCACTAATGCTGCCAGAGGCAGAATAACGGATATCTCGTGGGTAGGGGAGCAACCATCTTTAGGTCGCCAATACAGGCTCTGGACTAACTTTGATTTTTGTCGCAGCATCCTTTGCCGCAAGACGACCAATGTAGATATTCCGCACCCTTGTCGAACATGACCACTTTAGCCATTTTAATCCGGACTTCGATGATTAACAAATAACTGTACGTATCTACTGTGTGAACACACACTCTTGTGAACACGGACCTTCGTAAACATATCCATAGCGCTCTTCCTTTTATGTTCTTTTTGCCTCTCCCCCTCCCTTAATAGGGGGGAGCAAAAGACCACGCTTTCAGATTACTAAAATAGCTAGCTATCAACTATAATTCCCCTTTCTTAAAGAAGTTACACATTAGCATCTCATAATACCAACTTTCAGAATGTCATATGTGATCAATAAAACTATCTACTAGGTTGCTATCCCAAGACGCCATTCGGCATCTTCTTAGCAGCAAGTCAAGATAGACAAGACGGCATTGATTGGACAAGGCATCATGAGTCCCATCGGGGCGGGGGAGTCCCAATATGGCTGGTAACAACGTTCATTAGTTCCTCTGGTCCAACAAAATATGTATAACTTCTTTCATTTTGGACACGGGGTCATAAGTTCCCAACGTCCATCTTTAATGGCCCCTTTAGAATAAACTATTTATAATCCGATCTTTATAGGTTCGGTATCCAAATTACATGGCTTTAGACAAGAACAGATCATGAGCCATGGAACGTCTATCCGCGCGACACGTCTTACAAGATCCAGTTCTCAACACAATGGGCATCCATTATTTCATCATTACGATTTCCATTGCTTACCGGCCAACATACTCCATTGTCTAAGCTCGCACCTATGTACGGAGACGCGAAGCTACAACCCATTCGTACACCCATTAAACTCTTGATGAGTATTCGAGATTATACATTATATATTTTGAGTCAACTATTTACCATGTTAATACCCCTGGTTGGGTGTCGCGGTTATACTCTGGTTCTTGAATTTCCAAATAACAATGATAACCACCATTAATGAACTTCTCATCACTTTGAAGACAAGCCTACTTCCACTGTCTTTTCTTAATAAGTCTCTGGATTTTTTATCCCTACCTTCGTGGCTCCGCCACCTTTTACTGGTGCTAAAACCCAAAAACTGTATTTGCATATGATAGTAAAGAAACGAACCAAAGTATCTCACTGCTTCACCCGTTTTAAACCGTGGCCACTGCTAATTTTAATTTTACAAATATGTAAAATACGTGCAAGTTTTACCCATAATGACGAACATTACGTGAGCTGCGGAACTACGTCAAATGCATACATCTATTAACATCGGTCATTCCACTTAGTGGACCTCAATCCCAGCTAGACCGTACCTCTGTAGTTATTCATGCTTATGAAAATAAAGGAAAAGCAGAAAGCATGCCTATAATAAAACATATCAAAGATAAAGTAAATAGTATGCCTATAAAGCAAACATGTGTACATGCCTATGTATAATCAAACATACGTAGATTTATGCAAGCTACGCACATTTATGGTACATATATTTGTAATACACCTTTTGGATGTCTACACTTGACACCATACCTACATGCATAAATAGTTAAATCATACTACTTTTAACTAATATCCGCTACATTTCCGTTAATGTACGAATTTAATTTCCAAAATCGGGACATGACACATGAACGAATACCTCGTGTTTCATATCTACATGTGCAATACGTCTGTTAATAAAAGAAATAGGAATGTAATGACATCAAATAACGTTTATTTTATAGCATCATTTATCCCATGTATTTAACCCATTTTATATAATTATTGCAAAGAATTGTTACTTAATCGTTTATATTTGAGAATTGCAGTAATTACGGAGTAGTTAGTTCTATATTAGCAAAAGGCGCGCATTCTGGAGCTTAAACGAAGACATTTTGAAGATTACTATTCTGACACCCAATACGCCGTATCCATCAAGGAAGATACGGCGTGTAGAATACAAGTAATCTTTGATCTATGAACTAAGAACTAGAGAGAGAAAGTGGGAGGAAGGATGTATTTTTCTAGTGAGAGAAAGTAGAGAACATGAAATGCATTAAGTGAAAAATGAGACATACAACCAACCAACCACCTCTCCAAAGCATGGAGAGGTGTATTTATACCCTAATAAGGCCGGCCATGGATGGGCTTACATGGGCTTTCCATGGGCTTTTCCTAACTTGGCCTATTAAGGTTCCAAAAATAACTAAACGAGCTAACGATTGTTATCTATATTAGTGATCGCGCCCACTTTCCAGAGGATTTTTTGTATTCCTAACAATCTCCCCCTAAGGGAGGTCACTCCATTTTACAAAAACTTAAACCTAGCATACTATGCTTTATCATTAGTCTTGAGCTCGTTTAACTTCAATCATTAACTTGTGATTTGATGTAGTGATCATTGACTTTAGGTTTGAGCTTGTTCCTTTATCTTGACTTGTAAGTGAAAATGTGATCTTGAACACCTTGAGATCATCAACCAGGCATAATCTCGTTTCGCCATCTTGTAACTTTTGCCATCTTGTGAACTTGTGACTTCTGGACCGACATGCTCATACCTTTCTTGATTTGTTGACTTGAAAAGCTTTAATGTAGCATCTTTCTTGAAATTCTTTAACTATAACACTTTGTCACTTTGAGAAAGACGTTCGGTATCAGAGTGACGGAAACTTCTTTGAAATTCGTTGACTTTAATACTTTGTCACTTCAAGAAAGACGTACGGTATCAGAGTAGCGGAAGTCCTTGGCAACATGTAGTGAAACTTTCATGATGCCTTTAAAGTTTTCGTCGGTATGAGCATGTGGCTATGAATCATGACTCGTCAGGAATCAGTTGCACCAATCGTCAGGAGTACCTGCAGGTTTAGGTTAGTGATAATCAACAGATATGGATGAAAGTGTCTTTGTCACTTCGTCGAATACGGTTGCAATAACCATGGTTCCCCGTTGATCAGTATAAATACTGCCTGTGATCAGGTATAATTCCAAAGAATCTCCTTGACAGGGTTTCGCAGCTGCACTAGCCGTTCTCATTACCGGAGCGTCTCAAAGCAGACAACACGGTATGAGTGAACCAGCAAGACGAAGTCTCACCGATTGAATAGAAAAATTGATTTGAAAATCAATCGACGTGTCACTTGCTAAAGTGGTTTTGTGACACATCGAGAGTGTTAATCATTTCAAAATTCATTATCAATCGTCAATTCATAACCTGGAACAAGTTTGATTCTTATGGAATCGCACCATCGTTTCTTTCCAGTTGTCCACAAGTATTAGATTGTATAGAATAGCATAAAGTCACCCCCCTACCATAAGCATGTTTGATAATGCTCAAGCAGGATTTCCATCTTCATTATGAATGATATCACTCGGATGTTCTGGCAAAATCACAAGGATAATGCGTAGGACCCTTTATATATTTCTCGTTATTCACATTGTGTGAGATAGCAAGCATAATTTGACAAGTGTCCTAATGAGATTTATGGATGATCTCTTTTGGCTCTAGACTCAATAGTGCACTTTGATTTTAGTGATCGGAGGCTGGAGCAGACTGCCACCTTTTCAATATCAACTAACTCGGAATGAGAAAGCCGATAGAAATGCGTGTAATCTCCGTGAGAAATGAAACAAGAGTCTGTTGAGAGACCTTGAGTGGCTAGGGAGGGTTGTGCATAGCGTCACTGGGTCCATGACTGTCTTCAATGTCAGACAACAACTTAGTGTTTCTGACAGATTATGTATTGACCCGGTTTCTGCCTAAGTGTATGGAGGGATTCTTTCTTTTCACCCTTTATCCTTACATTTCTTTTTCATTCTTCAACCCCTTCAATGCTTACCGAGACTTCATAACTAACACCTTGTTGGGTTTATTCCAGTGTTAGCTCCATCTCAGTCGGCATTATTCCCGATTCTTACTTTTTCTCCTTTTGTATCATACCTAAGGACTTCTACACTATCTAGTGGATATCCCTGGGTAGATCCCTCCAGTTCTGGCTGGATCATGGGATTTGAATACCTATGCCTAACCACCTTATAACTCCATAAATTTAAGTACATGGTCGGTCTTTTGGGTATTCCATCTCAATCAAAACCAAAATCATTGAAAATTTCAATCAAAGTGTTTGATATAAATATCAAAAGATTTACACTTTGAACGTTTTTCATCATCACTAAAAGCTCCCCCTTAACATGTGCACCGTAATCGTAGTACATGTTAAGTTTAGAGTGCAATGAGTCCATTTTATATGATCACATTTCAATACAAGTTAGGTTCAGTTTAATCACATTTTCTCCCCTTATCCAAAATGTTAATCCTTTAATATTTTGGATATCAATTGATTAAACGTTCTGGGAAAAAATGTTACACAATATCTAACAGGTTTATTTTAATGCTCCTCCTCAAATTATGAGGGAATTATATAAGACAGTGCTGAGTATAATAATTTGAATTTTTTTTGAATTTACTAAGAAATTCTTGAAAATTTTGTACTCGAGCACTCCTTAGTATCACCATTAATTCTACACTACATATATACAAATTAACAAGTTTTAATTATTTACGAGGTTTGACCTGTTATGATGAAGACATCATATGATAAATCATATGGTCCTTTGCAGCAGCTGAAAGTCTCCCTCGTACGGTCTCCCACCAACAAATTTTTCCAGGTTCTTTATGATCCTTCTGTTCTTGAGTTGTTTATCAATTGCCTGAATCATAGCTTCTGTTCTGTCCTTGTCTACCTTTTTCCAATACGTTTGTGGCAGATACTTCATCCCGATTCTTTTCAGATTATCATCAAGAGCAGTCCGAACATCGTTGAGTATACCATCATCGACACACATCAATTTGTTCTTCTTGTCTTTATTCTGATATATAAAGCCTCTAGGATTTGGGTATGCTGAGTATGTTGGCAATCATTTAAGATCTTATCTGTACATGTCCGGCCTTATGAGATTGAGCTTCTTTTGGTAACTTTCAATACCTAACTGAAGATCTTCCACAAGCCTTTGGATGACAATGCTTCTTGTAAACATTCGCAATGAAACATTCAGAGCTAGGCGTTCTTCAATAGTAAGGTTTGTCAGCTTTCCTTGAACTAGAAGTAGCATCATGTCTTTGATATCTTGTAAGTGAAGCCTCTTGTAATCGCCTTCTTTGAATATATACAGCTTGTTATCATTTCGACGAACAGTGATCCAATCCAAATGCTTGTAATTATGCCATTCGACAATCTGAAGCTTTGTAACAACAATGATTCTATGCCTGGAGTAGACATCACGAGTAGATTCCCTGTTGACAGAAAATCCATAGAATTGCTGACGCTTTCGACCCCAGTGAGAGATTCCCCATAGTGCATATTTGTCGTAGATAACCGGCACAGGACTCCACATGGTATTTAGAACTAGGTCTTCAATCCATTTGACATGCCCATAATCTGCAGCCTTGGTCTTCGTTACTGAAGTTGCATAAGTTTGGCTTAAGGTACCACCCCTTAGATACGCAAGGTCATTGTTTATGAAGTGATCAAAAGGTATAACACTTCGACTTTGTGAATTGAGTATCAAAGGTAAGGGCTTGCGCAGATCATGTGGATATTGCTGACCTTCAGGGTTGTTCCAGTCAAGCTAATCAGTAGTTGCCTTGTAGACTTCTTCAAGAACATATTCAAGTTTCACCAGACTCTTGCACGATCCTTTCATCAGCTCGAATGTTGGACCGGCTAATAATTCTGGAGTTAGAGTGTCCACTTTGAGCCGATTCATCATGAATGCTGAGGAGTCTAGAGGAGTATCCATCAACTCATTAAACGAGTCACGAGTATCTACTTTCCGAGCCAGATTGCTGATCTAAGGTTGAATTGGTCCATGAGCAGCAGGCAAAGTCTTGTTCCAATAATGATCGGGAGTTGGAGGTTTTGTTGGTTTCTAAAACCAATCATGATGCTGAGTGGTCTCATCAACAGTTTGATCTTTAGAAAATCCTGTATCGAACTCCTGACGTGCGGGTTCTTCTAAGTCTTTGTTAGCTTGTATTCGTTCCTCTGCATGAGCAGACTTGCCAGTAGACGTATGATGAGATTTGGACCCTTCTTTAGACTTGCTAGATGAATTGGATGTCTTTTCCTTTGGTGCACTAGTTGATTCAGGTTCTTTTCCAGCTCTTCTTCTCTTGGACCCTCGGTTTGATCCCGCAGAGGGTTCTTCGTCTTCATCCTGATCATCTCGACGTCTTTTAATCATGACGGTATCTCCATATGTGTCAAGTATGAGTTTGTCACTTTCATAAGCGTCAACCAATGCTTTGTAGAGAGTCTTCTGATGATCAGATCGGTGGATCATCAGAAGACTCTCCATTTTATCTATGCGAATTTTCTTCAGTTCCAGTTTAGAAAGGTTAGCTGCTATAACATGAGATGTCTTAGCTTCATTGGATGAACGAGTCAGTATTTCAACTTTAAGTTGTTCATTTATAGTCTTCTTAATTCGTGGCAGAATCTTAGTGACTTGCTCCTTAACTTGGGCTTTGACTTGCTCTTTGATGATTTTCTTGATGTTGTCATTAAGTTTATTGATGAAATCTGCATTTTTAGCTTGAGCTTCATCTTTGAGTCTGTCTGACTGTAATTGAACAACTGTTTTGACGACTTCATTCATCTTGTTGGCAAGGTACGTATCAATAATGTCAGGAATTAAAGAAACAACTATAGCAAATTGGTTTGTCTGCTTGAATTTTGAGAAGTTATCTTCTAAAGCTTTTACTCTATCTTTAAACTTGAATACGGAATCAAAGGTTGGAAGATTTTGTAGGGAGGTACTTGGAACAATTGTTGGTGTGGAAACAGGTGTTTGTTACAGAGGTTGGATGAGAGTAACGGGTGGTGGATGAATTGTTGTTTCAAAAGAAAGAGGCATTTCAATAGTAATAGAGATGGGAACATCTACCAAAGAAGTTGACTCAGTGTTCAGATTAAGAATGGAGTCAATACATGTATCTGGATTCGGGTTGAGCATGTTTGAAATGAAGCATGATGATACAGAAGAACTCTGTTGTTGAACTTCAGGAGCAACAGCTGTCATGATCACATGAGTATCTTCTATTACGTGAGTACCTTGAACATTAGTTTGTTGTGCGTCTGTCATTTCAGTATCTCTTCCTTCCAGATTGACGTTCACATCCTTATACAATTCATTCACTTCTTCATTTTCATCTGTCTCTTCATTTAGTTCTTCTCCATCAACATTCCCATCTTGAGTTACTTCATCACTTTATTCATCATCAGTGGATTCATAATGAAAAGGTGTTTAAACCCTCAGATCTGAACCTCTTTTTCATTATCTTCGTCATCTTGTCTTTCTTCTTGATCATGAGTGGAGAACTTGGGATGAACAAAGTCATCACCATCGTTGTCTGAATTAGTCTGCTCATTATCATCATTTTGACCTTCATCATCTTGTCCATCATATTCCTGACCATCATCATCTTGACCATCATCATCTTGATTATCAGCATCGTCATCATCATCATTATCATCACTCATGCCTACTTCATCATCATTTTCCTCGTCACTAGACTTCCAAGAGATTTGCTCATCATCAGATCCATATGTCGGTACATTGGGAAGCCCTGGTTTACCACCAGTTCCTTCATCTGCACCTGACTCGCTGGCGTGAGAGCTATGAGTTTGTATCAGGCTTCTCTTTGTGGCCAGCTTTATTTGTTTAGCTTCTGTTAAAGCAACCTCATATAGCACTGTTAGACCTTTAGCTTTAGACGTTTTTGCAGGTTGCTTCTGCTTAGCAGGTTTAGCTACCTTTGCTGAAGTCTTGAGTCTTTTGCCTTTAGCAGTTGGAGGAGTCTTTGTCTTGTCAGATCCAGCTTGCTTCTTCTTGACACTTGCTTTTGTTTTAGGAGGTTCAGCTCCTGAAGCAATGGCATAGTACTCTTTGTAGGATTCAGAATCTTTGATGGCTTCATTTGTCAATTCATCAGGCAAAATGGCACCATATAGCTGTGTGTCCTCATGCCTAGAGACAACCTTTATCGTGGTGAACATTGGGTCATCCCTGGCAAAGTGCCAATTTACCCTGTTTCTTCTTGGAATTGATGAATCCTTAGTCATGAAGAAGTTGACGATGACCTTGGTGAAGCGAGGGTAGTACATCTCATTACTCCTCTTGACATTCTTGTTCTCTACTTGATAAACAAAGTCCTCCCACAGAAGGTAGGCATAGTATACATTCTTCTTATGGTACATGCCCTAAAGGATTTAAGTTTGAGATAGTCGAAGAGTGTCATATCCCGCAGACATTTGTTAATAACCGTAGCAAATGATCTCTAGGGTTGATGCAGCTTATTGACATTGACATTGGTTATCACCTTTATCTCTTCTTTGTGGCCAAGATCTTTGAGAAACGTAAGAAATTCCTCTTCAAATGGTGGTTCCTCGAATTGCTGATTAGAGAGTTTAGGGCATATTTGAAGCATTTATCTAAAGTACTCAAGAGTCACAATATGTTTCTTATTGTTCATCTTGAAACAAATTGAGTAGTGATGAACTATAGCAGTGGCCCAGAACTCTTGCATATAGATTTCTGGAGCATCAGCTGTGATTTGGAATGCCTTGTAACAAAGAGTGAGTTTTAAAACATAATACACCACTTGAAGAGTTAGTTATTTGGGCTTGAGGTCTGAGCTTAGTCGAAGATTACTTTTGCCAATCGTGAGTCTGTTGGTAGGAGCGACTAAAGCGTCATCCAATGCAACTTGTTGAGCTCTTGTGATGTCCATGGTTCTGCTTAAGAAAGAATCAATACAATTTTTATATAACCAAATTTATATATAACTATATAGACCTTTTATGTGAGCGCTTTATGTTTTATCATGATGTGAAAATTTTCCTTAAGTATTAGGACCTCGAAGACTTTTAGCACTTGTAAAGATCTATTCCTCTGAATGGCAACTTAGATAGACTTATATGCTTAAGGGATTAAGGCAACTTCTTTGAGAATTTAGGAATCGTGGTCTTTCTAACTAGTAGAGAATGTAGATAACCTAAGTCGTATTTTAGTTAATCTTGATTTTACCTCGCTTTTAAGCTAATTTTAACTTAATTAGATAGCATAAAAACATTTACAGCTTGATCGGGTCTTTAAACAAATCTACTAGATCGGGTCCTTGATGAGAAAAACTAGATCGTGTCCTTAAGAGCAATGACTAGATCGGGTCCTTAAGAGCATTGACTAGATCGGGTCTTCAAGTTGTCTCACTAGATCAGTTCATAAGGGGACTTGACTAGATCGTTTCCTTAAGGAAGACGACTAGATTAGGTCCTTATCAAAAATGACTAGATCGGATCATTAAGTATTTTGACTAGATCGAGTTCTTAAGAGTTTGACTAGATCGGTCCTCAAATGTTTTGATTAGTTTGGTTCCTAAAGGAACATGACTAGATCGGGTCTTCACTTATAAAAATTCCCAAACATGATTTTTTTTGCATTCACACTTGTTATTTTAGCACTCTTATCATGAGAACAACACATAGGAGCATGATAACAACTTGAATCCACAGAATCATCAAGAACATACATGAAACGAGCACTTTTACACAAAATAGCACATATATTTAATAAACTATTAACAAGGGTGAGTTCTAATGGCTCAAACACACTCAAGAATATGGAAGTTAGCTCCCTAACTCAAAACCCATAAGCTTTTTACAATAATTCTCATAAACCTAAAATTTTCACATCTAAACCTAGCAAGAACACATTCATGAGAAGTCCAAATGAAAAACTACTTTAAATGGGTGTTCAGCACTCCAAAGCAAACAATACCCCTCACTCAATTTAGGGTTTATGCAGTTTTGATTTTGATGAACCCTAATTTGATTATTAGGGTTTTTTTGAGATCAAACCCGTATGAAAACTTGATTTGACTGAGATATAAGTTGTTTGGAGTGAGGTGAACAAGATCTTAGTTATACCTTATGCGTGATAACAACAGGAAGATGAGAACAACCAAATGGCGATTTCAAATGGTTTGGGAGGTGAGTTCGTGTATGTGTATGTGAAAACAGACGAGTGGGGTGGATGGTGTTTATAAAACAATTATTGTTTTTGACATATTCACCCCCTCATGTTTCTTATCC
>BQNB010002976.1:0-45000 GCA_026074375.1 Tanacetum coccineum
TTTGCTATTTCTGATTTGTTTTGGGTTGAATTGGGCCTTTTAAATCATGAATTGATATGTATAGTTTAACAACTATCAAAATGTATCCCGAGAAACACACACTTGATTCAGCAGCAATACTTCACGAGCTCTATAATGACATGGGAAAACTTGGTTTGGAGTAGTTTTTCATTAAGATAAATCAATTTAGCATTTGAAATGTAATTCAGATGCTTTAAAGTTTGAGTGTTTATCGATTTCTAATGTAATTTGATGTTATAATAATAAACGTTAATCGATTAGGAATCTTTCCGTGTATTTTGTGGTTTAACTACATTCAATTCAGTTAACTTTGAAGTAAATTTATCAAATCAAACTAATATTAATTATTTTTAATTATTCATTTTTAATATTAGTTTAAATGATTTTTAATTTATTTAATATTAATTAAATTATTTTTTATTCATTTTTAATATTAGTTTTAATTATTTTTAATATAAAAAGAGATTTATCATAAAAGTTTTATTGTTGGATTAAATGTTTTATATAAAAGAGTTTAGGGTCGACATTGTCGACCCAAAATTGCAAATTAATGTCGACCCTAAACTTGCCTCCAAAATTTCCCATTTTTTCACCAAATTTAAAAATCCCGCCATATAAAATCTAAACAACTCGCCAATACAAACAATTAGGGTCGACATTGTCGACCCTAAATTTCGACCCTAAATTGTTTTATTTATTTATAAATTGGTTTCACATTTATATATACAATTTAAATACATTTAATACATTAAATAATATATAAAGTTATATATAAAATTTAGGGTCGACAATGTCGACCCAAACTTGTTTTGTTGACTTTACCAATTTCGTTGAAAATGGTGGGCCCTCTGTGTAATTTAGGGTCGACTATGTCGACCCTAATTTTTTCTCGACCCCAAACCTCATTTTTGTTGTAGTGTGCTGACATGTGAAAGATGCAATGGTGTTACTTTTGCTTTCAAATGTATGTCATTTTTGCATGTTTCTATTTTTGTGATATTTTTGTAAGGATATATATGTATTTGCATAGGTTGACTTTTAGAAAGTCTTGTGATTGTGACTCAATTTCTGTCTTCGTAAGAACCAAAACGCATAGAGAATAAATATATGTAGACAAATTCAAAACATTATTAAACCATGCATGTGTTACTTGTATGTTAAGTTGTCGTTTTATGTGTTTCACACTTTTGGAACAAGGCCATACATATCCTTTTTGGCGGGACTTTCAAAAGGCACACCAACGGGCAATACGTACTTTTAAACAATTTACAAAAGTTACTTTGGAGTGTTATAGATAGCTAGTGTCAAAATTTGCATGTTAAATATGCAATGGTGTTACTTTTGCTTTCAAGTCTGTCATTTTTGCTTGTTTCTATTTTTGTATGTATTTGCATAGGTTTTTGTATTTTGCCTGGTGGTAACTGTTTTCATGTTTTTCGGATATGGTAGTACCTTTAAATCAGAATGGTGGGGAATTGCTGTAACTTTTGGTACCCCCAAATGTTATCATGGTAAAAACATTATGCACTTCTTGGTATGTGGAATTTAAAGTTGTAGTGAAATACTATATAAAGTCTATTAGTCTACCATTAAAAGTTTAGAGGAATTAACTTTTTTGTCAAGTTAAGGTTTGTTATTTCCTTTTATCATTAAAAGCAAATATTAAAAAAAAACAACGAATATGGAAGTGACCTCCAAGCAAGTTTCGTAGTCACTCTCATAATCCCATAGACTCGAATTGATCCCACTTAACATTTAAGTCGTTAGAAAACTGTGAAAGCAATACCCTTTTTAATGACTCACTTATCCATTTACGTTGGTCAAAGCTAGACCTCTTAATACTAAAGTCTTTTACAATTTTATGGATTTTGATAGGGTGTTGTATAAAAATTTTTATCTCATAAGTAATAATTTGAGCTAAAGTTTAGTTGCACCGTAAAGAATAATAGATCAAATATCGAGGGTTGCACATACTAAAAAGTTACACTTTTTAACCAAAAATTATACTATACGACTAAAAAATCATGCCACGCCCGCCATTTATGTAGGTTCCTCTCTGACTAGAAGCCTTGAGGTGGCCTGTTAATAGATCATCTGATATATAATTAATCGCTATTAGCACAAAGCTACAAAATTAGTCATGTTTAATAAGGCTAACTTGATACAAAGACTCTATTTATTATCAATTTATAATTTGAGTCATTCTTATCTATTAAATTAACTAAAAAAATCATGTTATTGACTTTCTGGTTTGCCAACAGGTTGTGGTTTTGTTTGTTTATTCAGTTTTTCCTATATTATGAAAACTTTAAAACTCACTTTCTTTGGTCCACCATATAACCAGGCCCTATTTAGTGTCATAGGCTCATAGCATTTGCATGTATATTTTGCAGAATTTTTAACATTTAAATGACTAACTTTCGATATCTGTTATATAATTCTAGTTATAAGAATCTTTTCTTTATTTTTCAGCAAACAATGTTAAAGTTATTATTTTCTTTGAAACTATATATGACTTTTTAACTACAAGTATTTGTGTGGATGGAAATCTAAAACAATGCTAAAGGTCAAATAATAAACATCATACTTATATGGACCTTAAGATCATATTAGGTCAAATAATAAACATCATACTTATATGGACCTTAAGATCATATTAGCACGCCTTAAAATTATACTCCGTAAATTGTATCAAGTATTAAAAAAGCCTTTTTTTGTAAGAGTATATACATGATAAATAAAACAAACTTGTATATAAAACAAGGTTTGTAGCATCCACGTCGCTACGAAGTGCGCATGACTAATTTTGCAACGAACCGATAACCTCGGGTATTGTTTGTCAACATTGCTATGAACCGATAACATCAAGGACTATTTTTGTAAGCTTCTTAAAATTATATATTAAACTTCAACATTTTTTATAAAAGCGTATGTTTGTCAGATACATTGCAATATTAGGCTTCTTTTGTTTGCAATTCTACGATCTTTTCGATGACATATTTTTTTTACGAATGAATTGATAGATATACACTCCAAATTTGATACATAAAGTTTGTTATATAAAAAGTCGTAAATAGGTAAAAGTCTAAAGTCATTTTAGTAACTTTTTTAATACTATGAGGGGGTGTTCTATAAGTTTAGTTTTTTTTTATTTTTGTTTTATATTTAAAATCCAAATTGGGATTCTTCGGGTTTGGAATTTTTTAATAGCAAACTGTATAAACAATTTCTGGCTTTTTGTAGAATTTTATCAAAGAACAACTATGAATTAACAAAATTTGTTTTATTAAGCTTGAACTCAACCAAGCACCTTTTAGTTCACCCTTATGATTATTCAGTTTACAAGATTATAATAGAAAAACTAAACTCAACAGATTACAAACCCTAACAAATTTAGAGAGAGAATGATCAAAAACGTATCAAACCCTAATGACTAATAGCAGTTATATATAGCTGATTGACTTGATCAAAGAATAGCATCAACACCCTTTAAACTTCTAATCTTGTACAACCTTCATCTTTAGACTTTCTGCAATATTCACCTCCAGTCCTCCACACTTGTAAAACTTGTGAAAACAATAAACATAACTAGGGGTGAGCATATGTCCAAGACCGGACCGGACCGAGGACCGAAATGGTCCATAATGCCGGACCGCGGACCGGACTGAAATGATACGGTCGGTCCGGGTCGGTCTGGTCCGGGTCGGTCTTCGGTCCGGTCCGGTCCTACACGGCATTATCATCGGGTTTTTGGTCGGACCGGACCGGACCGGCCGGACCGAAGACCGAATTGGTCCAAAATACCGGACCGAAATACCTTCGGTCCGGTTCGGTCTGGTCTTCCGGTCCGGTCGACGGTCCCATATGCTCACCCCTAAACATAACACAACAACCAACTATGACAAGTGGTCATAAAAAAAACCCTCAACCTTTTCATCCAGATTAAGCTTATATATACATATTTCAATACACCCTCCAAAGCTAAACCTTGGAACACATTTAAAAGCTTAAGCAAATCACACAGCCTCTTATGATCAGTAGAACTCAATCCTTTAGTAAGAACATCAGTTGTGTTAAACTCAGACTGAATCTTACAAGTCTTAAATATTTCTTCAACAATTTTTTCTCTCAGACAATACAGATCAATTTCAAAGTGTTTAGTCCTCTCATGAAACAAAAGATTAGCAGCTATTTACATAACTACTTTATTGTCACAATACATTTTAACAGGAATAGAATAGTTAACTTTTAAATCTGTTAACAACTTCAGAACCCATATAATCTCCCAAGCAACATGACATTGCTTTGTACTCAGCTTATGCTAAGGATTTAGCCAACACAGATTGTTTTTTTCCTTTTCTATGAAACAAGACAACTGCCAAGAAAGACTGCAAACTCATTTACAGACCTTCTGGTAGCTGTGCACTTAGCCTAATCTGAGTCAACATAAGCAGTTAACTCAAATGTTGTAACACCCCCAAAAATGTATCGCAGTGGAAATATGTCAGGGGGCGTTACTTCATAATACAATAGCACAAGATACAAGAGAACGACCTCTAAATGTGTCGTTTGTAAAACAATCTCGTTGATTTTCTGAAATCAAAATAATAGTTGTCCCATAATTGCATCACCATGAAAAACTTGAATGTAAAGACTCCAATGCACATCAAATAATCCAAGCATCTAATTCACCTGAGAAAAACATGCTTAAAAGTGTCAACATTAAAGTTGGTGAGTTCATAGATTAGTTTAAATAAGAATGTAAGTTTCAACAAATATATTTAATCCACTGTGTCATCACAGTACCATGTAAAATATTTATAAAATATGCACGACCCATTTTATGTTACCAAAAGTACCAATCTTATCCCAAAGATTTTTATAAATAATGCATGACAAATTTAATGTCACCAATATGTTCCAAGTATGTATGTGTCGGGGGGCCCTGTAGTCCCCAACGTGATCCGACATGTTATAACGTTCGTTCCCAGTGATAGCTAGTCACCCGAACGGGGGTTGTCAATCCCGAATAGATCTATTTTATATCATTCGCGTGGACATCACGCTATAATGTTCGTTACCTGCGATAGCTTAATCACCCGAACAGGGATCCACACCCGAATAGATCTATTTCATAACATTCGCGCTCACCCTCCAAGTGATTTACAGTTCATGACGCTGTGACGTAGACTTGTTGTATGTACCCGATTCGGGCAGTGATACAAATAATGTGTTCCCATCATGGGTGTTCCCTCCAAGAACACCCGGGCATGTAATGCTTGTTGGCCCCGCAGGCGCCAAACAAATCGTAATCCGAAAATCATTTCAAATGTAAAGTATGCATTCGTGACCAAAAATAAAGTCAAATAATGTATCCCATAGCGAGCTATGCAAATAAGTATGTAAACCAATTTGAAATCAATCATGTAAATGTGTTTGTAATGAATTGCAAAATCAAGTATGTAAACCAAGTGTGTAGAATAGTATGTAAAAGATATTGTGAACGAATATGTAAACAAGTTGTATTGAGCATGTATTCTCCCCCGAGATTTGTAAAGTAAATGTAAAACAAGTGAAAGAGGGGCTATAAACTCACATCGATGATGAAGAACGATTGGCGGGAATGGGCATTTAATATGCACAACACGAACAGAAAGACCGGAACGGCTCGACTGAGAAGTAGCAACTAATCCTAACGGCTAAGTCCCACTAGCCTAGGATAATGCGTCTGGGTTTTCCCGATGGATGATTACATCAACGCGACACGTTGATAAAATTATTTAGATTTGATGTTGCAATGGTTTGGTGGTTGGTTAAATAAATAAATTAAAATATACGCAAAGTGTGTAATATATATTCCTTATATATTACTTATGAAAAATAACCCTTATATAATTCCTACCGTGAATTATATCACAAAGACAATCAATCCAAAGTTTAACGAAAAGTATATAATACCTTGTAGGTATTATATAATGAATGTGAATAATTAATTAAATCAATTAGTTTGACATCAATTTAATTAATAAGAAGACTTTGTATAAAGGTTGACACATGTCTTAACGTTATGAATTTATCAAACCATGTTTGTAATAGTTTATAACCATTATAAAATATAAATAATATTTTATAAATTATATTTCGTTTCTTCGACGGGTCGTTTCTAAAACTGTTGTCTCAATGTAAAAATATAGTTTTCGTTCGTTGTCAAGTTATGGCGTAGTTATATTTTAATACATCTTTAAAATATGACATAGTCCTTTTATCGGTTTCTAAAATGATAGCAGTTTTAGTGAACCATTAATAAATATATAAAATTTCTTCATGACTTTCCCATTTATATAACGTTTTCCATTTTTGCAAAACTCGACGTTTTCCCTTAATCAATATATGATGAAATTATTCGCTTTCTAATATTTCCAATGTCTGCGTGTTCCAGGTATAATATATTTATGCTATTTTATCCAATCTAAACAAAATAATATAATTTACATTTATTTAACCATTATAAACCACCAATTTATATATCCGGTTTTTAAAATATTTATAAAACCTTGTAATAATTTTCATTAATCAATTTCATTAACCAAACGAACCCTTATTGAAACTGCTCACCCAAACGCGCCCTATTGCTGCCACTATACCAAACGCACCCTATTTTGTTGACTGCACAACCAAACACCCCTTTTGGGTGTTACCCCGCAAACCAAACGCGCCCTAGTCTAGTTTTAATAATCAAATGCACCCTAATCTTTGATATATCTACACCAAACTCAAAACCGGACGCACCCTGCTTGTGCAAAACAGAACCAAGACGCACCCTAGGCTGTTAAGACAGCCAAACGCAGCCTAGCTGCTAACCCGGACCCACACGCACCCTTTGTGGTGGCTGACCGGCGAAACAAACACCCTTGTGGTGTTTTGTTAACCAACTGAACCCCTTGGTGTCACAACAAAAGCCAAACGCGGCCTTGTGGCTGTTTTATATATAGCCAAACGCGCCCTGGTGGGTGACTCAGAAAAACAATGAACACCCCTAGCTGCTATTATACAACCGAACGCGCCCTAGTGGTGCGAACCCCGCAACCCAACGCACCCCAACTGACTTTTATAAAGACCATATGCGCCTTGGGTGACATTAACGACCAAACGCACCCTTGCTGTTGGCGACAGCGGTGGCGTGGTCATGGTGAGATTGTGATGAGGGTGGTGCGCAAATGGTGGTTGTGGTGAGTGTCGGCTGTTGGATGGTGGCGGCTGTTGTGTGGCGTGGAGGAGATGGTGACAATGAGGTGGAGATGGTGTTATGATGATGATAATGACGACGTGATGATGGTGGCTGTGGGGGTGGTGTCGTGGGGCTACCCGAGGGAAGCACCGGAAGGGGAGGGAGGGAAAAAGCCGAGAGGGGGCGAGTGGTGTAGATGGCCGGTAATCGGGTGACGGAGTGGAGGTGGTGATGTTTGGTTGTTGTGGTGAGTGGGGTGGGGCGGCCGAAAATCTCGCCGGAAAAATGGTGGCGCCGGAAATGTTTGTAGAGAGGAAATATAGAGATGAGAGTGTTATTTTATCCAATGTGAAACCCTAGTGTCCCACATTTATAGCAAGAAAAGTTAGAAAAATGAAGTGGTAAAGGTATAATAGTTTAGGGTTTAAGTTGTAAATATGGTTCCAGGGAACAAAAGTGTAATTTTTGTTAAATAATGGTTCGGGATACGTTTAGGCTAGTTAACGGACGATTAAAAATATGAAAGTTGCGCCATTGTTTTCTAAATGATTTTTCCAACCAAATGAGTACTCACTCGACTATTATTTTATAAATATTTTTATAAAATATATTAAAATGATTATTATTTATTAGTTTGGTACTATTTAAGTGTCGCGAGTAAGCTTTGTCCGTAAAGTTAAAACTTTATTTTGAACATTGGCGTTTTTAAACAAACATTTTTGAATGAAATATTAAACGATTTATAAAATACTTTTTATTTAATAAAAAGTAATAATTAAATATAAATTTAATTATTTTGGGTCGGTACGCGTTGTGTTCAAAATTTTAGCGAGGGCATTTCAGTCACCTTCTAACTGTTTCCAGGTCTCGGTCAAAACTGAAAAGTTGCCAGGAATGTCGTTTTACATTAAATTGCTTTAGAGTCCGAGTTGTGAAAACGTGCTTTAGGTGGTCGTTCTTATAAGTCAAGCCAGACACTAAAAGTCAACGATTGAAATAGTCATTCAAAAATTCGAAAATTCTCGGATGTTACAGTACCTACCCCTTAAAGAAATCTCGTCCCGAGATTTAAATTTGTGTTATCCGATTGTGTGACCAAGGAAAGACTTAAGGTTTAATAACTCGTTCTAAACAAGACGTTGAAAATTTTATTCAGCAAAATTCGGTGTTTCTACACTTCTCAATCTACCAAAAATTTTGGCTAGGTTTGTCCAGGATATTGTCAAAAAGTCAAGTCAGACTCGAAAAATCAAAGATTGAGATAGTCCTTTAAAATTCCAAAAATTCTCGGATGTTACAATTACTATATAAGCCGAAACAAACACCTCCTAAAATGGGCTCATTTGTGCTAATAAGCCACGACAAACACCCTTGTAATTACCTATTCCAAGCACGTTGCAGAAAACCCACAACATAATTGTTTAAATAAACACTATATTTGTAACATCTAACACATAATCTTTAATTACAAATAAACAAATTCTTATTCCTAAAATACCACAAATACAAAAAATCTTCAAGAAATCTACAATTATTCAAATCTTTATAGCAAAATAACAAACCATGCCTACATATTGTAAACACAACTCCTTTTTCGCATTGCATCTTCCAGCTCCTCATCTTTCATATTTCCTGTTCAAAAGAATAAACCCATGATCAAACAAAACCCCCCAATAATGTCAAACACTCGCTCAATTCATCTAAAAACAGAAAATATACATAATCAAAACAATAAAGATTGTTTTAGAGTTGAAGTTGAGATAAAGCTTCGCCGTAAATCCAAAAGACCAGAGAGGTTGATGTGTGTACGTGTGTGTGTTGTGTATGAAACACAAAACATGAAAATAAAAAATTAATTTTGAATGTTTTGTTTGTAATTAGAAAAATAAAAGCCATAAAAATTGGCCAATGTGTAGTTGCTATTACCTTCATCTTCTTCATCTCCATCACTCAATCTTCTAGAATCGTGGGAGGCTTTTAATTTGCGATGACTTTGATGGAATGGGACGGTAAGGTATGTGTGTGTGTGTCCAAAAAGGTACATGTGTGTGAATCTGTGTTTTGTTAGAGATGAAGCTTCAAGAACCTTTGGTGAGTCAAAGGACACCTGACATTCATGGGTGAAAATCTTAGATTTTGTGAGTGTTTCATTCATTATCAATTTGTAAAAATAATGGGTCGAGAATACAGGATAATTGGATCAGATCGGGGTTATTAAATGCAATTATTAAAGGGCATTGGAAACACAATCCTACCCTTTAATATAAAGTATATTATTCATATGAGACACATTTACTTTTTTATCTTTAATCTATCATATGCAAAAGTATAAAGAAGAAAGAAAACTGTTTTGTAAAAAGTCACAACTAAAAGAAAGAGAAGAAAAGATACCCATTTGTGTAACCAAAAACAAGTGATGTTGGTATTGATTAATGTTTCACATTTTGTATGTCGTATTATTTTATGACAAAAGAAACGAATATTGAGAAAGATAGACATATACATCTATATTACATTATACAGCATTTTGGACACTTCTATATTTAGAAAGTGTGATTATTTATATTTCTTTTTCTTTTTATAGAAATATTTTTTTTAACAAAAAACATATCTATCGCATTTTATGTAACAACTTTTTATTATGTACAATTTTGACTATCTATCTCATTTTAGAGAAACACATTTAAAGTGTCATGTGTCACTTCTTAATTAAAAAATTACATTTTATTTTTAAATTGAAATATCTTTTTATCTATTTATTTTTTTATGATTTAATTTCATCATATTTTCTAAAATTTTGTGCTCTTTAATTTAACATCCATTTTGATATATGTTTATTAATTTTTAGTTTTTTTTTAATTTTTAATGCACGCGAAACCGCTGCTTTGCGCGAGTAACATACTAGTAAACTTTAAAGGATAGTAACTATGCCCTTGATCTTCAAGCGGAAATAGTAGAAATGATTTAATTATAAATCCCAATTTATATGCACCAAGGTTTTAAAGATCGGGATCCTACTCACGATCGTTTTCGTCTTTGTAAGATTGTGATCGTAAGATCGGATCGGGATCTTAAGATCCTACTATGATGTCATTTTCTTAATAATCTTTGTAATATTATACAAATATACAAATTACTATATATTATTAACACAAAATTATATAAATGTTTCATAGAAATGTTGTCGTAAATTATTATTATAAAATGTTTAAGAAGATTAACATGTAGTTTTTTAAGTTCTACAAAACTCAACCCATAAATTTGTAGTTTTATAGTTTGTGGTTCGAGAAAAATAAGATCGGGTCGTACTAGATCTTAAGATCCTATGGTCAAGTGAAGATCGAGATCCTATAAGATCCTAAGCTTGCAAAGATCCTATGTAGGATCTGGATCGTTTTGGCTTTGCAATATCATAAAATCGTAAGATCAAGATCGAGATCTTAACAACCATGATATGCACTAACATACACCGTATTATAAACTACAATTGGTTCAAATAATGTTATCATCATAATAAATTAGTAGTGTGTTTTGAGGTCAAACTTGCAAGTCAAAATAAAAAAGCTTACTTTTGTTAGGTTAGGATTTAAATTATTGAAAAAAGAATATAATGTGGTCACTAATAAAATTAGATAGCTAAACAAGCCTCTCACCACTTGGGACTTCAATTTATTGGTCAATCACTTGCTGCGTTATTGTATTGTTAGACAATTAAGCTAAAAATGGAGCTTATTCTCTTATTTGTGAAGAAAATATGTTAACTTCTTGACTTTATAGGCTAATTTAAACGCTAAATAGATGGTTAGTTCAATATTGCTTTTGTTTTTTTAGCTAATTAGTGGTCAATGCGAGTAGTTACACATTTCTTCTTGGTGGTATCATAACTAACAAATAGAGTGGTCATAGGTTATGAAGACTGTATAAAAAAAGTGTAATTTTGAGCATCCTAATTTATGTATATATCTTTTCTATTTCCACGTCAAGTGTCAATTAGTAAACATTTTGGGTATTATCAATATTTGCTGATGTAATTTCATAATTGAGTTACTATCTGACATCTTTACTAGGGGTGGCAATTCGGTTCAAGTTCGGGTTGGCGGGCTCGGATTGGCAGGTTGGCGGGTCAGAAAACTCTAACCCGAACCTGACCCGTTTAAATAATCGGGTCAGCTATGTCAACCCTAACTTGTTTACACATAACCCGAACCTGACCCATTTAACCCGTATATATATTTGGGTTGACGAATTAAATAGGTTACACGGGTTAAATAGTTTAACGGGTTTCAAGTTGACCAATTTAACCTGTTTTATATACAAAAGGTGGCACATTACACGGGTTAAACAGGTTAAACGGGTTTGCGGGTCGACCCGTTTAACACATTAACACATATAATAAAATAAATAATTTTTAACTGTAAAAAAAATATTAAACGGGTTGACGGGTCGACCCGCTTAATTGATTCCCAACCCGAACCTAACCTGATTAATAAACGGGTCAGATGAGTCGACCCAAACCCGACCCGAAATCTATTAGACTCAACCCGAACCTGTTAATTTTCGTGTCGGTTTCAGGTCGGGTTTCGTGTCGGGTCAAAAATTACCACCCTAATCTTTACTATAAGTGTTTATAGAACTTCGATAAGGTGACGTTTTACAACGATTGAGAAGGTTTTCTACCTATAATAAGTAAGTGAAAAGAGACGTTACAAAGAGATGCTACAACCACAATCTCTTACAATATTTATGTTTATTTATTCTTCTTTTGGGGTTTATTAGTTGAGTGATTTGTGGTATGCTTTCGTAAGAATTTTTTTACGATCTGACATCGATTAAGTATGTGATTGGTTGATGGTTTATAAAGTCTATGTGTTTCCTCTTCATATAAGCCAGATTTTATGAGTGAGTTCTACACCTAGATTGTGGCCTGATGCAGCCTAGTATGAGATGGGTTCGTATCAATTGGTATGAGAGCTGACCCTACATTTTGAGGTTCCAAAACTCGGAGTGGTGGCCTATGGAGTGGTGTCAAAAAAAGTAGGGTGTCAATCGTGACGAACATAGCCATGACCAACGAGCTCAAAGTGGTGGTCTGTGGAGCGGTGGCGTGGACCAAAAAAGAGGGTGTCAACCGTGACCTACATAGTTATGACCAACGAGGATGTTAGTTTTTCAAAACATGGGATATTGTTACCATCACACATCAGCCAAGTATGAGATTAATTGGTGGTTTATAAAGTATAGGTGTCATTTCCTCCATTAAGCTAGCTTTTTTGATTGAGTTTTACATCTAGATTGTAGCTTGATACGACCTATTATGGTGAAAAGCCCATACTAGTTTTTTTAGGAGCATACGGTCGTATGAAAAATATCATATGGTCATAAGGTCATTTCACATATTCTGCCAACTTTCTGTCTAGAGCATATGACTATATGAAAAATATCATATGGCCATATGGTTAATGACGTGTACATTTTTTGAGGCATATGGCCATATAAAATATACCATATGGTCGTATGGTCTCATACGGCCATATGGTCTTTAACCTGCAATTTTTTTTTGTTTAAATTTACGCACTTGCCATATATTTTGGAAAACCCATTTTCACAAGCTTAAACTTGACAAACCTAAACATATCTATTTTATAACATAAGAACAACTATACATAAGGGTAGTAACCACATTTGGACCCGTATGAAGTCAAAATGGAAAAAAAATTGCATAATGCCAAACACTTAGTTAGACTACTTAAACATAACATGTACTAGTCTTTACTACATATAAATCTGCATTTATACAAACTAAAACAAAAAGCATTCCTAAGGCGTTTCGTGATATAAGAGAGGGTTTAAGATAAGCTCGTTTACTCTCAAGCTCCACCGGAGGCTAACCTGAGACCTTCTTGCCCTTAAGCTTGGTATCGCTAGACTCACCTATAAGAAACCATAAATGGCAAAGTTTAAGTGTGGGGGATTTGATAACGCTCAAATTATACATATTTCTATATGTGTTATCTGTGCTTTTATGCATACTTATAGGTTAAATATAAGAACTATCGATACTTAATAGCGTATATTTGCTATTGTAGCTTCTAGGTACGTGTCGTGGAAGAAAACGAAAGAATACATAAAGATTTGAAGCTTAAACGAAGAAATAACTCAAGTTGGATGTTTCCCGACACCTGTTCACTGTTTTGGTCATAACTCGGTCATACGAACTCCATTTGACGCGATTCTAGCGACCACGCGAAGAGAATTCAATTATCTACAACTTTTTTAAAGTCCAAGTGCTGAAATTGTCCCTAGTACACCGCACTTCCAAATAAGTGTGGCACACTTTTAAGAAACTCCAAAGTACGACGCACAAATAAAAATGTGCACCACACTTTCAGTCTGATGCATTAAAAACGTAAATTTAGCCTCAAAGTCGACCACATTCATCCTTTTCTTGGTCCCCAAGTAATTTTTACCCTATAAATACCCCCAAAACTCCAGGGGGAAACACACACCAACACATATCAAAACACACACTATCTTAGAGATTATTGGAGAGGAGGAAGGATTGGTGAGGATCTTAGGATCCGTTGATCCAAACACCCCTTTAACCCGTCACTTACCGCCATGATACCACCACTCTCCATCGTGATCCTCCACTGTTCCACCACCATTTCTAGACACCAAACACCACTTTTCCAGAATTTGAACACATTATACCACAATGGTTAGATGATTAACACCAAATCTCTAATTCCTTCATTATATTAAACCGTTACCAAACACACCATTTGGCGACATGTTCTTGATTTCCAGCGACGTGTTCTTGATTTCCAGTGGGGTCGTGACAGCCCTTCGGGATATTCTAGTAGGTTTGGATATTGGTTGTTTGTGGAAACAATTGGTTATTGGTTTTGGTACTTTGTTCTTGTATGTCGAATATGTGAAACATGAATAATAATTGGATGATTGCTATGAACTTATGACATAATGAATGTTATGAAAGTTCGATGTTACTTTGCTTATCCTTGTTTATCCTTTGATCGATGTTGCAACATTATAATGTCGAAAGAGTTAGTTGTAATGGTTAATTTTGAGTCGCGAATCAATATCATACTTGTGAGAATTATGTGGTAAATTGATAATCAACCCAAGTAGAATTATGTTTAAGACTTCTTCCTTATGTTGACCGACAGGTTGAGAGAAATTCATATGTATTCATATTTTATATAAACCATTTCTAATCACTCATGAAGATAGTAGTATATAGGCCGAAAGATTCTATTTATCATTGTAGATATGCATAAGATTATAATTACATTCATTTATGACAATGTAAGGCTGGGTTTATATAAATCACGCTCTATCCTACCTATTATGTTATGTGGATCATGACTATGTTTTCTTGCATACTTATTAACACACATTTGGCTATTGATCCGTGACAACAATGTAGCTTGTTAACTTGAAAACAATATGTGATACTTGCTACAAATCCCGTGGAATGACCTGGACTTACCTAATACTATATTACACTCGAATAGGGTATACTTTCCCGAATGTTGTGTTTTTAGTCAAAATCGGTATTCCTAGTATTATAAAATTAAAGCTTGTAAAAACACACATCAAGTTTTTAGCGCCGTTGCCGGGGATTTTTTTAGTTGTTTGCAGATTGTTTGCTTGTTCTTGTGTATCTTACGTGTATTTCGTGTTCTAAATACCTTAAATATCTGAAAAATTTGTCTTCTGTTGCTGCAAGTACGGCGCACATATTTATATGTACGCCGCACTTCCCCTGTTGTCGTTTGTTATTTTGTTGGTTTATACCCAAAGTGCATCGGTTTCACACCAAAACCGCCGTACTTATCTTGTGACCTTCTCCATCTCGTGACTGATTAACTTCAAATCAAAATTTATAAACTTGCCGTATAGTTTTCTGGCAAACTAAACCAAAAAATCAGTTTTCTTCAGGAAGTACGCCACACATACAATTTGTGCGCCGGTTTTTTCTGAAAACCCAGAAAGTACGCCATACTTTTCACAAGTACGCCGCACATTCTGTAGAATTTTCACCAGCAAAATATGATTTAAAGCCAAAACCAAAACCCAAACACAACCCCCCAAATTTCTAGTCTCAGGTATATGATCATTTGAAATTCCATTTTATCTGATTACACGCCTTGTAATTTTGTGAATATTTAGTTGTCATTCAAAATACCAAAAAGATTTTTAATTTCTAAATTGATTTTGTTTTATTTTGCCTATTCGTATTCTGGCATGTTCATGTTTATATAATAATTCATTCTATTTGTTTGTTCATTAGTTTTGTTTGATTATTTCTCTTTTATTGCATCTGTAAAAAAAATAATAAAGAATATAAGTTTGAAAATTTTAAAGAAAGTACGCCGCACATTTTCTTTTGTGCGCCGCACTTTCGGGGTCTGAAAAATATATATATAAATTTTCTTTTTCGCATCTTTACCATATAGATTGTTTTAAAACCAGTATTAGTATTTGTTCCTATTTGTTTGCATTTGTTGGATTGCTCGTTTATGTATGCTTGTTTGCTTGATTATGTAATATGTAAAAAAGTAAAAAAGCTAAAAAAGTTTTCCTATTTACCTTTTTATTATGTGCTTGTGTGTTTGTGTGTTTGTGTGTGTTTGTTAATATATTTGTAGAAACATGTAATCTTATGATCAAACCAAGAACAAGAAAGAGATGTGGGTTGTGATGTTAGAGAGAGAGAATTGATGGAATGGATGAATTGTATTAAGTGTGTTTAATGGAAAATGAAACAACCAACCCCTCTCTAAGGCTAGGAGAGGGCTTATATAGGTCCTATAGGCCGGCCCATGGGCTATGATGGGCTTCCCATGGGTCTTGGGCCGGACTAGATTACTAATCTAATCATTACATAAACTACGAGCTAAGACTATTACAACTTGGAAGTGACTGACACTTTTTGTGTTTCCAATAATCTCCCCCTAAGGGAGGTCACTCCAATTTACAAAACTTTAAACCTAGCATACTATGCTTCATCTTTAGTCTTTAGCTCGTACTCTTGACTTTCTCTTGTGAATATGTTGTAGTGATCATTGATTTCTGGATTGAGCTTGTTCCTTGAACTTGTATTTGACATTGTGATCTTGGGCATCTTGAGATCACCAACCAAGAACAATCTCTTCGCGATCTTGAAACTTTGCCATCTTGTGGACTTGTGACTTCTGGACCGATATGCTCATACCATTCTTGATTTGTTGATTTTGGACAGCTTTAATGCTACATCTTTCTTGAGATTCGTTAACTTTAACACTTCGTCACTTGAAAGATGGGTGGTATCAGTGTAGCGGGAAGTCTTGATACTTGTACTTTGAGCTTCATGATGTCTTTATGTTTTTCATTGGGTAAAAATAAAAAATTATAAGCATTTGTGGTCTATGGATCTTGTGAGTCAAGCTGGAATCAGGAACCTACAAAAAGCTAACAATCACCACCATCTTTAAATATCCTGTAAAACAGTTAGCAATAAAGCGGGGGGATCGAATATGGCTTTGTCATAACCCCCAAGGTGTGGTTGGAGAAACCTTCTGTTCCGTGAGATAGACTGTGATCAGATAGATTCAATTTAAGAAGAATCTTCTTGACAGGATTTCCAGCTGTAGTATTGACTCTTTCTAACACATAAGTATTAGATTCATCGTACTCAGCATGTTCTCATTATCGGAACGTCTCAAAGCAGACATCACGATAAGAGTGAACCAGTGAGTTACTATCTCACCGATTGATATAGAAAATTGATTTGAAAATCAATCGGTGTATCACTTGCAAAATTGTTTTTGTGACACACCGAGAGTGTTAATCATTTCAAAAATTCATTAACAACCGTTGATCCATTTCCTGGAACAAGTTTGATTCTTATAGAATCGCACCATCGTTTCTTTCTAGTTGTCACAAGTTTGATTCATAAAGAATCTCACAAGTTACCTACCATGAGCTTGTTTGATGTTGGCTCAAGCAGGATTTCCATCTTCATTGTGAATACCTAAGTATCACTCGGATGTTCTGGCAAAATCACAAGAATCTTGAGTAGGACTTTTAATGATATTACTTGATATTCACATTGTGTGAGATAACAAGCTAAGATATGACAAGTGTCATAATGAGATTAATGGATGATCTCTTTTGGCTCTAGACTCAATAGTGCACTTGAATTTTAGTTGATCGGAGTGGGGGGGGATGGAGCAGACTGCCACCTTTTCAATATCAACTAACTCAGAGTGAAAAAGTTGATAGAAATGCGTGTAATCTCCGTGAGAAATGAAACAAGAGTCTTTTGAGAGACCTTGAGTGGCTAGGGAGGGTTGTGCATAGCGTCACTGGGTCCATGACTGTCTTCAATGTCAGACTACAACTGCGTTGTTTCATGAATGCATATGTTTTGACCCATGGTTTCTGCCAGTGTTGAAGGGCTTTTTATTTTCACCCTTTATCATTCATTTCCTTTTTCGTTCTTCAACCCCTTACAATGCTACCAAGACTTCATAACTTAAACCTTGTTGGTTTGTTCCAGGGTTAGCTCCATCTCAGTCGTCATTATTCCATGTTCTTACATTTTCTCCTTGTTATTAATCCTAAGCTTTCTACACTAATAGTGGATCCTGCTGGGTAGATCCCTCCAGTTCTGGTGGATCATGGGATCTGAATTACATTAGCCTAACCTGCCTTACTAACTTCATATATTTGAGAACGTTGGTCGGTCTTTTTGGGTATTCGCATCACTGTTCTTCCAAATATATTAAAATTTTCATTCAAGTGTTTGATATTAATATCAATAAGATTGTCACTTTGAGTGTTTTTTTCATCATCACTAAAAGCTCCCTTAACAGTGCATTGTAATCGTCATTACTTGCTAGGTGTGGAGTGATTGAGTCATTTTATTTTGATACCCTTCTGTCAATATAACATTAAGTCCTGGTTAATCACATTTTCTCCCCTTATCCAAAATGTTAATCCCTTGATATTTTGGATTATCAATGAATGAACTGTTCGGGGACAAAAGGATATATGCTAGCAGTTTGAGAACTTGGTATTGCTCCCCTCAACTTGTGAGGGGATTTATAAGTGGTTCCGAGTACAATTATTTGAAATTTTTAAATTTACCTAAGAAATTCTTGAAAAAATTGTACTCGAGCACCATCTTATTTTTTCACCAAAAAATGACTCTAGAACGTAAACATATTCACAGATAAAATTATTTTAGAGGATTGACCTTTTTAAGATGTATAAACATATGATAAATCATATGGGTCCATTGTAGTTGCCGTAAGTCACCCCGGTATGGTCTGACACCAATAAATCTCTCCAACTCTGCATTTTCCTCCCTTGGCTTTAGCTTTTGGTCAATTGCCTGAATCATAGCTTTGCATTTGCTTTTGTCACGTTGGCTCAAAAAAAGTCTGTGGCAGATAACTCCATGCTAATTCCCTTGAGGCGATCATTTAGAGCAGTCCGAACATCATCAAGAGTACCATCGCTGAACTTGTGTAGTTCGTCAAGCGCATCAATCTGTTCTTCTTGTCTTTGTTCTCGTAGATGAATCCTCTTGGATCGGAGTATGGTGTATAAGCATCTCGTCTTCTCAGATTTGATCTGTACGTGTCAGGCTTTGTGAGGTTGAGTTTCTTTTGGTAACTTTCAACACCCAATGAAGATCTTCCACACGCCTTTGGACGAGTAACACTTCTTGTGTAACATTCATTAAGGAGACATTAAATGCAATACGTTCTTTCACTGTTGAGATTTGTCACTTTTCTTGCACGAGAGAAGCAGCATATCCTTCAATGTCTTGGATCCTTAGTCTGTGGAAGTCGCTTCTTTGAACTTAGTAAACGAAAGTCTGTCATCCCTTCGTACAGTAATCCAGTCAAGATGCTTGTAGTTTTGCCATTCGACTATTTCCACCTTTGTGACAGCAATAATTTGTCTTTTTGAGTAGACGTCACGAGCTGATTCCCTTGTGGTCGCAAATGCATAGAACTGTCTTCGCTTTTTGCCCTAATGTGAGATTCCCCAGAGGGGCGATTTGTCGTATTTGGACTATCATTTACTCCACATGGAGTTGGGCACTAAGTCTTCTATACTTTTGATATGCCGTAATCTGCAGCCATTGTCTTCGTAACTGAAGTAGAGTACTTGCGGCTTGACTCACCACCACGTAGGTACTCAAGGTCGTTATTGATGAAGTGATGAAACGGTATAACATGACGACCTTGAGCATTTGGAACCAACGGTAGTGGCTGTCGCAGATCATGAGGATATTGGCGGCCTTCGGGGTTGATCCAGTCCAATTTTTCGGTTGTGGCTTTGTAGACTTCTTCACAAAAGTATTCAAGTTCAGTCAAACTTTTGCATGTTCCTTTCATCAGCTCAAATGTTGGACCTGCTAACAATTCAGGTGTTAGTGTGTAACATTTAGCTAGTTCATCACAAAAGCGGAGAAGTCAAATGTAGTGTCGGTTAGTTCATCGGGAATGACGCTCGAGGGTCTTGTTGCATATTCCATGCGCATCCAGACATCTGAGCTTAGCCAGGTTGGACAGATTCATGAACGGCAGGAACAAACACCCCTCGACCTTCATTATTCTACTGCAAAAATGATAAGGAGAAGTTAGTCGTGTAGGTTGTTGAAACCAGTACAGGAAGATGTTGGACCTCTTCGTATTCTTGTTCATGATGGACACCTGTTTTCAAACGCCTGGTGTGAGGTTGCTTCAAAGAATTTGTTGTTTGCATAGTTTCCTTCTAACGGAGGCAGATTGGGCTAGCACATGGCTTGGTGAGTCTTAGAACCTGTAGAAGTTGTCTTTCCTGTTGTCCGGGGTGTTGTTTCTTTTTAGCACTGGTAGAAGCGGGTTCTTTCCATGACCTTCTTCTTTTGGACCACAGTCTGTTCCAGCGGAGGATTCTTGATCTTTTATGCCCCGTCTCGCAGGTCTTTTTTATTGTGGACCCTCCCCCCGTATCGCCATATGTATCTACAAGATTTTGTTGGCTTCATACGCATCAACTAATGCCTTGTAGAGTGCCCTTGGAATTGTCTGACCTGTTGATAGAGTTGTTAGCTTCCATCTTGTCAATTAAGATCTTTTTCAGCTCTAGTTCTGAATGAATTAGCTGCTACAGCATGGACGTCTTGGCTTCCTTGATGATCGTTCCAGAACTCGTCTCGCGAGTTTGATCGTTTACTAATTCTCAATTTTTGGAGTAATTTTGGAGACTTCTTTCTTGACTTGTTCATTGATTACTTTTTTCATTCCTTCATCGATTGAATCAAGGAATTGTTGATTTTCAGTATTAGACTCTTCTCGAATTCTGTCATACTTCAGTTGGACTGCAACATCTACTGCTTCCTGCATTTTATTTGCCAGATATTGGTCAACGATGCCAGGAATGGAGGAGAGTGCTTCAGCATATTGATTTGTTTGTCTGAGTTCCGAGAAGTTGTCTTCCAACGATTTTAGTCTGTAATCAAAGCCAAATAACGAAGCAAAGTTAGGAAGATTCTGAAGTGAGGAGCTTGGAGTAGTAGCCGGTGTCAGGATTGGTGGTTGTTGTAATTGAATGACGAGAGGATTTGGTGTTGGAGGATGATTGGTTGGTACAGAGAAGGATGGCTCCACAATGGCAGTTACAGGAGTATCAGTTAGAGAGGTGGCTTCAGCATGTGTTGTTCAAAAATATCATCAACACCGGTATCTTGATTTGGATTCAGCATGTTGGAGACGAAGCCAGATGATACAGACGAGCTCTGTTGTTGACCATCAGGATTTACCGGAGTTAGGGTCACATGAGTGTCTTCAATTTCTTGGGTTGCTTGAACCTGGAGGTAATATACATTGTCATTTCATCATTATCATCCTTCAAGCATTGGTATTGTATCTTCGAACCGCCTCATTTTCCTTGATCCTCCTTCATATGTAGGCATCTTCATCGACTTTGCTCCTTCAACATTCGTCCCTTTACATCATTGTCACTGTTTTCGTCATCTGATGATGAATTGTGAGGGTGTGTGAACGATTGTGTTAGCCATGATAATATTTTTTTAGTAAATGTTGGTCATTAAACAATCCCGAGCTTGTATAGGACAACGTAGTTTTCGGGGAATTTTACTTAAGCTGTTGCCTAGTTGTCGGGCTCAAGCCCATTTGTATTATGAACCGGCCCAACACAAAGCCCACTAGAATAGTCCACTCTTGGAACTATTTAAAGCCCTCTCCAAGTGTGGAGAGGGTGTTGCTTCTCATTTTTCTTTTGTGAAACAAGTAACCATTTTTCTTTGTTTTTACTTTCTCTCAAAAATCTATTTTCTTATTTTTATGTTTTGGTGATGAAATGTATTATCGGCTCTTAACAAGTGGGGTGTGAGTATCAAGAGCAGGTTGGGTTAAGTGATTTGTTTGTGGTAACTTTTTAGTTTTTTTATTGTTTCGGCTTATTTTTTGTTGTTTTTTTTCTATTCAAAATTTTTTTTCCATTATATCGTTCATTATAATTTTCTTTGTACAAGAACCTTGTGGTTTAATGTTTGTGGTTTAGTGCTTGTAATTCGTTGAGGTTGTTTGTGCAAATCGCAAGGTCGGAAAGAAGCAAAGAATCGAGCATCCTTTTAGCGAAGATCGAACGAGTGGGGTGTTTGGTTCGAACTAGGTCATTCGAACTAGTGTTTCTGAGTTTGGATCGAACTAGCGAAGTTCGATACGTGTCTTCAACAAGTTTTGAACGAGTTTGGTTCGAACTAGCGACAATCGTACGAGGGATTTTTTTGTGTTTGGATCGATACGAGGGGATTTTTCGGTTGGATCGATCGAGGGATTTTTTGTTTCAATGAACTAGCGTCGATCGAACAAGCTAACATCGAACATAGACGTCGATCTGACAAGCAACTACCGAAACTAGGTCGATCGAAAACGACGTCTGATCATCGTTGTCTATCGAACGAGCGACGATCGAACGAGCGGAGGTTCGAACTAGCGTTGATCGAACGAGCGGAGGTTCGAACTAGCGTTGATCGAACGAGCGGAGGTTCGAACTAGGGTCGATCGAACGAGCGGAGGTTCGAACTAGGGTCGATCGAACGAGCGAAATGAGAAAAGGGGTTACATACACCATATATTGCAACAGGCACATAAGTCAATACTAACGGTTTGACTAACCTGCTCAAATCATGGTTGTCACACCAACGATTTATACGTTCCAACTATTTATACGTTCCAGCGATTTATACGTTCCAGCTATTTATACGTAATCTTAAAGGGGACGATTTATACACTTAATTTTTCAAATACCTAAACAAATCTAATTTTTCACGGTTTCTTCTTGATTTAGTAAAATCCTATGAAAGAATCATTTATTTCTCGGTTTACTCATAGAATTGTAAAATCCCGTGAATTTGGACTTCCTTCTCATAATTACTAATCACTAAAACGATCATTGCTTATCATTTCACATCACTTTTGCAATGTCGACTCAACAAGACATTTATGAAACTGGTTTTGAAACCCGTCCTCCTATGCTTAACAAAGAGAACTATGTTCCATGGTCCTCTCGTCTTCTTCGTTATGCTAAGAGTAGACCAAATGGAAAGTTAATCTACTATTCCATTATAAATGGTCCATATGTCAGACGAATGATTTTTGAACCAGGTGATCAAAACCGTAAAGTTCTTGTGAATGAAACCTTTCATGAGCAGACAGATGATGAACTCATTGAAAAGGAACTTAAACAGGTAGAAGCCGATGATCAAGCCATTCAGACTATTCTTCTCGGTCTTCCTGAAGAGATCTATCCTGCTGTTGATAGTTGTGAAACTGCTCAGGAAATCTGGTTACGTGTTCAACAAATAATGAAAGGTTCTGATATTGGAATTCAAAAGAAAAAGGCTAAGTTGTTTCATAAATGGGAAAGGTTTACTTCTATTGATGGGGAATCGATTGAGTCTCACTCTCTTCGTTTCTCAAAGTTGATGAATGATTTCAAGAGAAACAAACATTTTCCAGAAAAGATTGCAAGCAATCTCAAGTTCCTAAACAACTTACAACCAGAATGGAGTCGACATGTTACCATTGTTCATCAAACAAATGAATTGCATACAGCAGATTACACTCAGTTGTATGATTTCTTGAAATACAATCAAAAGGAGGTAGATTGATGTGTTTCAAAAGCTTTAAATTTATAAGACTGGAATTACCAGTTAATAGACGAAAACACACGGGAAAGTATACCCTTTCGAATGCAGTAAAGTCTAGGTAAGTCCAGGTCATCCTAAGGGAGTTGTGCGTTTTCAGATTCAAAATGTAGTTTAACAAGAAAGCCAAAATGATTGTCACGATCATTAGACTCATATTTGAAATAACAAGTAGTTATAACAAACGCTAGAAATGATTTAGATTATACCAAGGTTATTAAAACATGTTTGTTTAGGCTTAGAGAGACATGAGTCTAGAAATGATATGTAAAGATTTTCTTAATCACAAATAAAGCATACAAGCCACAAATGACGGGTAATCATGGTCACATAGACAGATTGCAGATGGTTGGGAGGCAATGGTGGGAATCAGTTTATGATAGTATGCTGGCAGAATGTTGGGAAAAAAAATCAAATGGGTATAATGCAGTACAGAATTTCGGGAATTAGGTTGTTCAAAATGCAGTTCAAAATCTGAGTGTTCAGAATGCTGGAAATTAGAATGGGCTAATTGTTGTTTAGAGGATTGCTAATTAGAATCCGAATGAGAATGGTAATGTTGTAGCAGCACGGGCTGAGTGTAATACAATTGGGAATAATGGTAATCAGATAAGGTGTTACAACTGTAGAGGATTGGGTCATCTTGCTAGGAACTGCACAGTCAGACCAAGGAGGAGGGATGCTGCTTATCTTCAAACTCCGCTGCTGATTGCTCAAAAGGAAGAAGCAGGAATTCGACTCTAAGCTAAAGAATTTGATTTAATGGCTGCTGCAGCGGATCTTGATAAGATTGAGGAATTCAATGCATACTGTATTTTGATGGCTAATTTGTAGCAAGCATCGACATCGGGTACTCAGACTGATAAAGCTCCTATCTATGACTCAGACGGATTAGCTGAGGTACATAACTATGACAATTGCTATGATAATGAGATATTTAATATGTTTACTCAAGAGGAGCAGTATACTAAGCTACTCGAGCCCATTCCTGAACCACACCAAGTACAAAAGAATAATAGTAATGTTATTTCTGAGGTTTGTAGTGTGGAACAAGATGGGGGAACAGTAGATCAACATCTTGCAACTATTGAGGAAACACGTGCTTATTTTGAATCATTATATAATAATTTGGAAATTGAAGTTGAAAAGGTCAACTCGGTCAATCGCAAAATGAAAGAAACAAATGCTGATTTGACCACTGAGCTTGCTAGATATAAAAATCAAGAAAAGTGTTTTGAAATTAGTCAAGAAAAATATGACAAACTTGAAAGATGTTATCAAAAGTCTATTTATCAAGAACAATGTCTTACTAAAAGATAAATGCACTTCACTTAAGTTCCGGTAAACAAATAACGACTTTGAATGAGAAAATTTTAAATTTAAATAAACAGCTTTCAAAGGAAAAATCAATTGTTTCTTCTCTTTTTGAAGAAAATAAAAAGTTGAAGTCTGATTTCAAAATACGCGAAGACAGAGAATATCTGTGATAAACAAATTCAACCGTTGAAAATAAGAAAAGGAATTAAGATAATATTATTGGTTAAAATGGTCCCAAAGCAGGTCAATCGATTCAAACGATGCACATGTTTTTACCTAAGCCATACCATACCAAACAGAAAATGGCTTTGGGTTATCAAAATCATTTTTATCTCAAGCAAGCTCATCAGAAACAACAGAGTTTGTATAATGGCAAAGTTCTATTGGAAAAGCAAGATCCTCCTGTTGTGTATGATTCGGAGGAGACACTGGAACTTATTGCTCAAGAGAGTCGCTTAAAAATAAAACAATTGTAAACAAAGAAATAAAACCGGCAAATTATACAAAGATTAATCATCTTTCGAGGGTTTTTGTTTCTCAAACGGCCAAGTCACGAGAAGAAGTTTATTTTTCAAATACTTCCAAAACGGCCAATGTTTCTAAATCATTTTCAATGCCAAATGAAGAATTTTCGGATGATACTACACCAAGTGTTGCCCGAAAATTTCTAAATGAGGTAAAAGACACCATTGTGACTCTTCAACGTGTTATAAAACAAAAAATGACTTTGGATATACACAATTGGTCGTCTTCTGTTCACCAAGAGATTTACAAAATTATAAAAAATGAATTTTTCCCTATCATTAACCAAGTTGATGCTAGATTGCAAAATTTCAAAATAGAATTTCTGAAAGAAGCAGTCGAATTTGTTCGAGACTTTAAATATCTTGCAAACGAAGCTGATGAATCTCTTGCTAAACACCGGGCGTTGGAATTGGAAATCGAGCGTCTCTTGAGAGCAATTGTCAGTCAAGATATTCTGTCTATTATGCAAAGTAATTCTGTTATAGATACATCAAATCTACAAACTGAGCTTGACCGTACAAAATAACGATTTGAAAATTGTATCATTAAAAAGGAGAATGAATATGCTAAACTTTGGAATGATTGGTACAAAAAGTGTTAAGAATGCAAATATGACAAAATTTCGTACGATAAAGCTTACAGTGACATGCAACAAAAGATCGAACGGTTGCAAGCTCAGTTGGGAGATCAAAAGGGTAAAAGTAAGGATACTCTATGTGTATCAAATACCCTTGATCCTTTGTCTCAAAAACTAGAAAATGAGAACGTAGAATTAGAGTTTCAGGTTCGAAACTATGAAAAAGAAAATGCTCATCTTAAGACTACATACAAAAACCTATTTGACTTTATCTCAGTGACACGTGCTCAAACTAAAACAATAATTGACTCTTTCCAAAATGAATTACATGATACGATTTATGAAAATGCTAAGCTAAGATCCCAGTTATTTAATAAGGTTTCTAAACAAGAGGACACCACTAAAGGTACGAGTACGGAATACTAAGTTTGCAAATCAATCAACCGAGAGGAAACCGTCTTTGCAACTTTTAAGAAAAAATTTAGTTGTGAGACAACTAAATGCATTTCAATCTGAACGTACAACATTTTCAAAAAATCAGGTTCCACAAAAGGTTGATGAGACGAATGATTTGTCAAATCCAGTCACTTCAAACTCGGTACCCACGCCACAAGAATCAAAAGTTGTGAACAATGATAAGGTGATTGCCCCAGGAATGTTTAGGATTAATCCTTTTAAGCCTTCTAAGGAAGATATGTATGTACCTAACAAAGTTAGAGCAAGCGTTAGGACAAATCCGATCACTATTTCACAACCTCATGTCATCACTAAGAAAGATGTTAATTATTACTCAAATGGTTTATCTTCTACAGGAGTAGACAACACTGCTAAGACCAGAAGGCCACAGCCTAAGAGCAATACAAAGAATGATAGGGTCCCCTCTGCGTTTAAGAGTAGTTGTAGCAAGAATAAAGAAGTTGAAGTAAAAGAACACCCTAGGAATTTACTTAAGAAACATATGTCATCTGAATGTAATCACATTAAGCTTTCTATTCGGAATGATAAGTCTGAAGTTGTTTGTGCTATGTGTAAGCAATGTTTAATTAATGGTAATCATGTTGTATGTGTGCTTAATTATGTAAATGACATGAATTCTCGTGGTAAAAAACAAAAGGCAAATGTTTCAAACACTTAAAATCAAAAGAAACAAAAGCCAAAGGTTTTGAAGCCTAAAAGTAGGGTCCAATGAAAGACTTGTTTCACCTAAGCCTAGTAAACCTAGATCTTGCCTTAGGTGGTCACCAACTGGAAGACTTTTTGACCTTAAAGGAAAAATAATCGCATCCAGTGAATCTGAGAGTCAATCTGACTGCTCTAATGGCGATAATGCATGTACTACTAACCCTCCGGAACCTACAATAAAATGGTTTCCAAATTCTACTTCTTTTCTTGGTAGGCTATCCAAATTTGTTTATGGTGCGTCGACTCGGGTTGTTCCAAGCATATGACCGAGAATTTAAAGCTTCTTATAAATTTCGTCTAGAAGTTTTTGGGAACTGTTCGCTTTGGAAACGATCATGTTGCTGCAATTCTGGGTTTCGGTGATCTTCAATAGGGAAATATTTTGATCACCATGGTTTATTATATTGTGATCACCAGGGTTTATTTCGTTGTGGGGTCTTGGGGCACATCTGTTCTCGGTTGGGCAGTTCTTGATGATTCAGATTTTAAAAGGGGAGGTTGCTTTTAAGAAGGAACTCTGTTTTTGTAGAAATCTAGATGGTGTTGACTTGTAAAAAGGAAAACCGTTCAACAAACCTTTACACCTTTTCCCCCCCCCCCCCAATCTCCATGAATGCCTCAGGCATCCCCAATTTGCCTCATGGCTCGAGCAATTTACCAAGTCATGGTTATGCATCAACGTTTATCCAACCTCATTTTGACACCTTCAACGACCTTGCCAAAAACGATCTTGTCACCGGTCTTCAAAAATTCAAATATCATAAAAAACATCTTTGTCTCTCATGTGAGCAAGGAAAAAGCAAAAGGGCATCTCATCCACCCCAAAACCAGAATTCCAAATTCTAAGCGGAGGTTAAACTCTTCTCATATGGATTTTGTGTGGTCCATGAGAATTGCTTGCATAATGGAAAGCGATATATTTTTGGTGATTGTGGACGATTACTCTCGTTACACTTGGGTACACTTTCTCAGATCAAAAGATGAGCACCAGAAGTGGATTAAAACCTTCCAATGCGAATTTTTACTGTCCTTCTTCAGTCACATGTTCATCTTCATAAGAACGATATCGGCACAGAATTCAAAATCAAATCCTTTTAAAGAATACTTTGATAGTGTTGGTCATCTCTCACACCAAGCGTCTTCTGTCCGAAAACCTCAACAAAAAGGAGTAGTGGAAGAAGAAATCGGACGTTAGTTGAGGCTGCTAGAACAATGTTGATTTTCTCTCGTGCACCGTTATTCTTATGGGCTGAAGCGATTGCTACTGCGTGCTACACTCAAAACCGCTCCATCATTCACCGTCGATTTAACAAAACACCATACGAGCTCATTAACGGCAGAAAACCGGATATCTCCTTTCTACATGTATTCGGGGCTCTCTGTTATCCCAAGAATGATCGTGAAGATATTGGGAAGCTTGGTGCAAAAGGTGATATTGGCTTTTTCATTGGTTATTCTGCTGATTCCTGTGCTTACAGGGTTTACAACCGAAGGACAAAGGAAAATCATGGAGACAATGAATGTGGTCATTTGATGAGCTTTCAGCAATGGCTTTTGAACAAAAAGTAGTTCAAAACCCGGGACTTCAAGGAATGACTTCTGGACATAATCAGTTTAGGACTCGATCTTACTTATGCTCCGTCAACAATAACATCTCAAAAACCAAATGAAGGTGATCTGGATTTATTGTTCGAAGCTATGTATGATTATTTTTTTTTGGTGGTTTTCAACCTGGTTGACCACCATTAAAATCTCATACATAGCTTTCGATCAGTAAATCCAGATCACCTTCAGTTGGTTTTTGAGGGTTGTGATTGTTGACGAGCATAAGTAGATCGAGTCCATTGAACTGATTTTTCCAAGATAGTCATGCTTTGAAGCCGGGTTTTGAACTACTTTGTTCAAAAGCCATTGCTTGATGATAAAAAAAATTGGGCTCATCAAATGACACATTCATTGTCTCCATGATTTTCTTTGTCCTTCGGTTGTAGACTCTGTAAGCACAGGAATGAAATCACAGAATAACCAATGAAGAAGCAATATCACCTTTTGCACCAAGCTTCCCAATATATTCAAGTTCATTATTTGGGATAAAGAGAGCCCGAATACATGTAGAAAGGAGATATCCGGTTTTCTGCCTGTTTAATGGGGGGGTGGGGCTCGTATGGTGTTTGTTCAAATCGACGAGTGATATGATGGAGCGGTTTTGAGCTGTTTTACCGATAGCACGCTGTAGTAGCAATAGCTTCAGCCATAAGAATAACGGTGCACGAGAGAAAATACAACACAACATTGTTCTAGCAGCCTCAACTAACGTCCGATTTCTTCGTTCCACTACTCCATTTTGTTGAGGTGTTCGGACAGAAGACGCTTGGTGAGAGATGCCAACACTATCAAAGTATTCTTTAAGGATTTGATTTTTGAATTCTGTGCCTTGTTTATCGGTTCTGATGATGATGACAGGTGGACTGAAGATGGACGTAATTCGCTTTAGGAAGGTTTTAATCACTTCGCTGTGCTTCATCTTTTGATCTGAGAAAATGTACCCAAGTGTAACGAGAGTAATCATCCACAATCACCAAAATATACCGCTTTCCATTTATACTCGCAATTCTCATTGGACCACACAAATCCATATGAAGAAGGTGTAACCTACCGCTTGAATTTTGGGAACTGGTTTGGGTGGATGAGTTGCCTTTTGCTTTTTCTTGCTCACAGGAGGGACACAAGATGCTCTTTTTTGATATTGAATTTTGGTAAGACGGTGACAAGATCGTTTTTGGCAAGGTCGTGATGGTGTCAAAATTGACTGGTGGGATAAACGTTGATGCCATTAACATATGACTTGGTAGAAGTTGATCGAGCCATGGGCAAAATTGGGGATGCAGAGGCCATTTTCATGGAGAATTGATGGTGTAAAGGTTTGTTGATACGGGTTTCATTTTAACAAATCAACTCATCTAGAGTTTATGACAAAACAAGAGTTCCTTTCTAAAAGCAAACCTCTAAATTGAATCACAGAATGCTGCCCAACCGAGAACAGATTGCTTGCCCCCAGCCCTCAACGATAATAAACCCTGGTGATTCAAAATATTTCCCCATTGAGATCACGAAACCCAAAAATTGCTTTTTAGCAACTTGATCATTTCCAAAGCGAATGGTTCCCAAAAACTTCAGACGAAATTGATGGAAGCTCTTAGGTTCTCCGGGCATATGCTTGGAGAACCCGAGGTCGACACTTACATAAACAAATTTGGATTATCCTGCCTATAGAAAAGAAGTGGTATTTGGAAACCAGTTTGATTGTAGGTTTCCGAAAAAGGGTTAGAAGTACAAGCATTATCACCTTCTAGAGCAGTCTGATTGATCCAGATTCACTGGAATGTGAGTATTTTTCCTTTAATGTCAAAAACTCTTCCAGTTGGTGACCACTAAGGCAAAATCCTAGATTAATAGGCTTAGGTGAAGCAAGTTATTTCGTTGGACCCTACTTTCTTAGGCTTTTTAACCTTTGGCTTTTGTTTCTTTTGATTTTCAGTGTTTGAAACATTTGCCTTTTGTTTCTTTGCCACGAGATTATATTCTGTCATTCACATAATTAAGCATAGAATCATCATGATTAGCTAGGTTGGAAATTAAAATTGCTTACACATAGCACAAATAAATTAGATTTGATCATTCAGAGTATCAAGCTTAGACGTGTTTTACATTCAGATGACATATGTTTCTTATTCTTAGAAAGCAGTAAATTCCTATGGTGTTCTTCTACTTCAACTTTTTATTCTTATTGCAACTACTTTAGCGACAGAGGGGGACCCTATCATTCTTTGTATTGCTCTAGGCTGTGGCCTTTGGTCTAGCAGTGTTGTTCTACATCCTGTAGAAGATAAAAACCATTTGAGTAAGAATTAACATCATTTCTTAGTGTACGAATTGAGGTTGTGTATCGGGTTTGGAGTTGTTCCCTAACGTTTGCTCTAACTTTGTTAGGACGTTACTTTTCTTCCCTAGAGGGCTTGAAAGGATTAAATCCTAAACATTCCTGGGGCAATCACATTTTTTGAGTCTTTGGTGTGGCTGTGTGGGTACCGAGTTTGAAGTGACTGGTTTTGACAAATCGTTCGTCTCATCAACCTTTAGAGGAAACCAGATTTTGGGATTGTATGTTTGTATTTTGTTTAGATTGAAATGCATTTGGTTGTGCTCCACAACAAATTATAAAAAACAAAAGTTTTTTACTTACAGGTTGCAAAGTCGGTTTCCTCTCGGTTGATTGATTTGCAAACTTAGTTATCGTTACCTCGTACCTCTTTGGTGGTGTTCCACTTGTTCCAGAAACTTTATCAAATAACTGGGCTCTTAGTTTCGCATTTTCATAGACTCGTATCATGTTATTTGTGTTGCAAAGAGTCCTTTTATTGTTTTAGTTTGAGCACGTGTCACAGAAATAGAGCTCAAACAGGTTTTTGTATGTGGTATTAAGGTGAGAATTTCTTTATAATTCCGAACTGAAAACTTAATTTCGACATTCTCATTTTACATGTTTCTCGAGACAAAGGATTAACAATGGTTATCAAAGGTATTTGATACACATGGAGTTTCCCGTCCTTTTACCTTCTTGAGATTCCCAACTGAGGCTTGGCAACCGTTCGATCTTTTGTTGCATGTCATTGTAAGCTTTATCGTACGAAATTTTGTCATATTTGCATTCTTTACACTTTTTGTACCAATCATTCCAAAGTTTAGCATATTCATTCTCCTTTTTAATGATACAGTTTTCAAGTCGTTCTTTCGTACGGTCTAAGCTCTGTTGGTGATTTGATGATCTACAAACGAGTTGGATTTTGCACAATCGACTTATGTCTTGTCTGACAACTGCTCTCTCTCAAGAGACGCTCAATTTCCATTTCTATGTCATTGTGTCCTTGCAAGAGATCATCAGCTTCTTTTGCAAATGAGATTTAAAATCTCGACAAATTTGGCTGCTTCATTTAAAAATTGTATTTCAAAATTTTGAGTCTAGAATCCACTTTGGTTGATGATAGGGAAAAATTTATTCTTTTAAATTTTGTGAATCTCTTGATGAGCATGGACGACCAATTGTGTGTATCTAAAGTCTTCTATGTTTGACAACTCCGTTGAGATGTTCACAATGGGTGTTTATACCTCATTTAGAAATTTTCGTGCAACATTAGAGTAGTGTCATCCAAAAATTCCATTTCATTTGGTTTTGAAATCGGATTTTGAAACAGTGGCCGTTTTGGCAGTTTATTTACAACATACCCTCTTCTTGTGACTTGCCGTATTTGAGAAACAAAAATCCCGAAAGATGATTAATCTTTGTGTAGTTGCCGGTTTTATTTCTTTGTTCCAAGTTTGTTTCATTTTTTGGCGACTTTTTGAGCAAGTTGCAGTGTCTCTTCCGAATCATGCACAAACAGTGAGGATTCATGCTTTTCAAGTAACACTTTGCCATTGTACAACCTTTGTTGTTTTTCGTTGAGCTTGCTTTGAGATAAAAAGGATTTTGATAAACCCAAAGCCATTTGCTGTTAGGTGTGGTAAAAACGAGTCTGGCTTAGGTGAAAGCATGTGCATCGTTTGAATCGATTGACCTGTTTTTAACCAAAATATTATCTAATTCCTTTATCGTATTCTCAAGTTGAATTTGTTTATCAAGAAGCTCGTCTTCGCGTATTTTGAAATCAGACTTCAACCTTTTCTTTTCTTCAAGAAGAGAAGAAACAGTTGATTTTTCCGCATTTTTCGATGAAAGGCTTGTTTACTTAAATTTGGAAATTTCCTCATTCAAAGTCGTAGTTGTTTACCGGAATATAAATGAAGAGCATTTATTTCTTTTTTGTTAAGACATGGTTCTTATAAACCGTATTTTAATAACATCTGCGCTCGCATAGCTCTTGTCATATTTTAAAAGATGATTTCTTGACTGCTAATTAACTACTCAAAACAGCTTTCTTGCGTATTTTTGTGTAAACTCTCAGCCATGCTCATCGTGGTCAATCATAGCATTCTGTTTCCTTTTCATTTCCTGATTTACCGAGTTGACCTTTCGCAACTCTCTAAGTTGCCAAATTTACCCTATAGTATTGATATCAAATGTTAAGCTGACGTGTACTTCACTCTAACCATGTCTGCACATGGAATGATCGATGACTCTCTACTCGCTCCCGTGTTCCACCCCTCCTGGCTCTTACACTTCGAGAATTGATCATGAAATAACCACTTTACTTATCATTCTGTGGATAGATAAAGTATCTTTAGGGTTGGTTCAGACCCTGGATGTTCGAGAGTAGCTTCAGTTATACTGCTCCTCTGACTGCTAAATCATCATTAAGTTATTTACTATTTAATTAAATACTCTGATACTTTAAATATCCCGCCAATTATCGTCATAGCTAGTTGTCACGCCAGTTGATTCGCTAACCCGCCTGAGATCTGTCCGTGCTGATCAATTCTAGTTGATTCGGCGCATGCGTCTCGTCAGTCCTGAGTACCCGTTGCTCGATCGCTTGCCTGCAAATTAGCCATCAAAATGCAGTTTGCATTTGACTTCCTCAATTTCATCAAGATCATGCTGCCTGCAGCCATCAAATCAACTCTCGCTTGGAGTGGAGTTGGATTCCTGCTTCTTTCCTTTTTGAGCTATCAACAACTGTGTCTGAATGAGATATGCAAGCATCCCTTCTTCTTGGTGCATCCTGATACTTTGTTGCAGTAGTTCCTAGCAAGTACCCCATCCTCTGCAGTTGTAACACTTATCTGTATTATCCATCTATTCCCTGGCGCCAATTACCCTCAGACCCGTGCTGTGAATACAAACTTTTCCATTCCCTCAATTTTCCTGTACACCAATTTGCCCATTCTGATTCTGAACTGCATCTTTGAACAACCTGATTCTCGACATTCTGTAATGCATTATACCATTTTGATACCCAACATTCTGCCCAAGCTTACTGACTAAATGATTCCCACATTAAGCTCAACCATATGCATCTGTCTGTCTTGACCATATTTCATTCCCGGTTGAGCAATGTTTTAAATTTACCCTGCCACTGAGCTTTAACGAGGGTTTGATGAAATTCGCGGGCTTCGTTGTTAGTTCGGACGTGTTCGAACGTGGTATTGCAGTTTGAATCGCCACTTAGATCTTTATGTAGAGCGTGTGCCTTACTACTTACCGTCTCCACAACGAAATACCCAACTCACCCACTCACTAACCCCCACCTTACCCTACGCCCTAACTGCATTAACATTTCAGCCACTCACAACACCTCCTCCCCCATCTCCCACCCTTAGGCATTATACGACAAGCACGATTCCCCCACCACACTCGGTTACTACCGAACATCCTTATCCCCCCCATTCAACCATCTCGCTACCTGTCATTAAGTGTAACCCCCCTTTCCCCTCTGCACCCCCATTACATTCGCCCTTTACCCACTTGTCCCCTAAAAAACTAACCGCCTCCACCCCACCCATTATATCTTCCTCCCCTCAACCTCTCACCCCTAATACATCCACTCGCCCCCCCCCCATACCCCCCCAAAATACTTCTTAATTAACCTCACCACCCCCTCTCCACACCCCCCCCCACTTTATATCCGACTTACCTCCTCCTAGCCTCTCCCATAACCCCCACCCCCCTCCCCCCCACACCACCCCCATGCCCCCCCACCACCCTTACTACCCCCCCCGCCACCCATAATACCTACATCCCCTCATACCATCCCCCACCTCCTCCTGTAGTCACCTCCCTATCTTAACGTTCCGTAACTCCTATCTCTCTACCGCCTAACTTATTACCTTTTTACCTCACTCTGTTCCCGCCTATGTTCAATTAGCAAGGTTGTCGGACGCATCACTGTCACCGTTATATGTTCTTCAGGTCTCTTGGCTATTTGGTTGTTGCATCGAAGTTCTCGCCGTTAATATGATGTGTTGTGCGGTCCGACTATAGTTGTTGTCATGCTGTGGGTGGTCGTATGTTTAGCATGTCATGGTAGTGGCTGATGAGTAGTTATGGATCATTTGATACTTGTGGTTGAAATCACCTTGTCTATTCCAGTTGCTAAAGGATTGTTGGAATTTACTGACCTTAGGATCGTGCTAGAGCGCATCATTCTCCACCCGTCACCCTCATACATGTGTTTCTTCTGCTAGATCAGTTCAAGCCTCTCTTGATCAATCATACCTTCTTTTGAGTATTGTGTTGGCACTTATAAGAGAATTCTATACGTAAACCTGAGTAGCTACACTCCTCGTCTGTTAGTCGCACAGTCCGATATCCGTTTGATGCAACAATAGTATACAATGTCTCGACCTCCATTGCTGTGTCTCCCTGTAAGCTATGTTCTACGGAACTTGAGCAGCATTGCACTAGCATATCTCTTTTTCATGGAAAGTGAGTAAGTTCTCTGTACTCTTAAAAGTCACTTTTCACTCAATTACGCTATGAGAAACTGGTGTCTTAGTAAAAGACTCAATACTCTCTGCATTCCCCAATCAGCTGGAGGTCAAACCCTTTCCCATTCCAACACTTAAACAACTTAGCTTCTTTTTCTTGAATTCCACATTATAGACCAAGCCATCACCCCCCCCTTTCATCATTGTTGCACACGTACACCATAGACCTTCCCTGTGCAGATTATACACAGTTACTAACTATCATACAGCAGCATAGTTTTGTCTTCCAGGAAGTCCCTCCGACTGGAAGCACATGGTCCATCTTGAATAGCTTGTACATCTGCTACTCACCCTCTCACCACCCTGTTTATATGTTCCTGCCTTAATGTTTTTTATGACCGTTCCATGTCACATCGGCTTCTCATACCTCTTCCCCCCACTTCTCTCCCCCCTGTCCAAGACCCTATGCACCCGCAATAAATATACCCCCTACTCGCGACCCTCAGCTACCGCTCCACTACCCCCCTCCCCTAACCCCCCCCATACCCCAACCACCCCCCTGCCCCCCCCTCTACCCACTCCATTCTCCACCCTCCCCTCCTCTCATGTCCCGCATACCTTGTTCATGAATACGTCCACTGCAGAAAGATATAGGGTATACTTCCCCACACGATGTACTGTACTACCACTCTAACTGGTAGAACCAGGTGGGTGTTCATTCGTCTGACTTACAGGACCAATAGACATAACATGGAGTGGTATGACTCTAACTTTTCCACGCTTGTGTCTACTAACCCTACTTTAGACATAACCGGGAAGAACGACGTGCACCATGACAAGGAACATAAGTTCTCTCGCTGTGATAGTTTCGCGAGGGCGGAGCTTTTTCAGAACCGAGGCCCTTACAATAAATGTCTGTTCGACGTTCGACATCTGGTACGTAAACAGTGTTGTGCATACATTCATATTACAAGGATTCTTGCTAGCTGAGCGTGCGGGTAAACAATAAAGTGATTTGTTGTTCTGTTTTTCCTTGTGGGCCTACGGCCCGCCCCCCCCCCCCCCCCCCCCCCCCCCACGATCTTTGAATTCAATGAACGTTCACGCGATTATTACTCGTCTACTAATGAATCTAACTAACGATAATCGATGATTAACGGGAATACATCTTTACAACGATTCACCTAGATAATCCGTGAACTATGATTTAAGTATTTCCGACTCCTCCTCTCAAATTTACTCATCTCAATAGCAAACCGCGAAACAATTCCATAAAATACTGAAATACCTACCAATGATAATAGTGTCAATTAAATCATAGACATAATGCTCTGTTCTTTGGGCATATGTGTGTACAATCACCTTTTAATCCTGCCAAACAAGGGTGGAGTCTGTATCAGCGTGATCCGGCTACTGTATGAATATCCTTTAACTACTTTCGATTTTGCAGCCTCCGATACCGGTCACCATAAGGGCCAGTATAAACGGACCTTACGGAATCAAAAACTTTTATGTAAGAACCACGTTTTGTACTGTAACCTCCTTCTTCTCCCTCCCCTCACGCTCGTCTCAGACCTCTTTGACCCTACGTTCGAGACACTCTCCCAGCTCGCTATACTCCCTTCTCAGTTTTCGACCTTAGTCCTCGAACCTCCAACTCTACCTACGTCTCCGTAACCCTTCGGCTCTCATCGCTCCTCTCACTAGTCCTCTCGACACCTCCCCCTCCCATCGCTCTAGACCTCGTTCGATCATACCGCTAGTATTCGCGAACCTCCCCCCCGCCTCGGTTATCTCTCGTTTCTTCCTCCCTTTTTCTTTTGCAGATCGCCTTCGCCTTTAGTTTGGCCCAACTTTCGCATCGATACGCTCCCCGCTTACGAATCGACGGAATAAGTGACGGTAGTTGCCTCTGTCTCAGATACGACGCTATAATAGCTAAAAAAAATTTGTTCAGATGAGTCTTTAGCTGTAACTACTTCCCCTCTCTCCTGTCTGACGCTCGATCACGCGATAGTTCGATTTGGAAATCGAACAAAATCACCTCGCTTCGATACCCCCTCAATATTCCTATAATATCACAAAATCCACTTCGGGCTTCGATCAACTACAAAAAATCCCTTCTATTTCTAGAATGTCGCTCTACTTGCTAGTCTTTACTCAATTTACCCTTCTTTTATGTGAATCGAACACAACTCGCCTATTCTGACCTTTGTTCTTGTAAGACACCTTCGTTCGATACTCTTCGTCTACGTAGTTCGTTCCAAACTCAGCCCCCCCCAACACTAGTCTCGAATGACTACTGCTACTTTCTACACCTTCTCCTATAGAATTCGAACTACAATACACCCCACTCGTCTCGCTGTCCTTCGCTTGAAATAAAGGCCCCTACCCTCATGCCGTCATTCTTGCATAGGACTTTACACGACTTCGAGCTTGCACCAAACAACATCTTCACCCAAACGAAAATAATGTACAAGCACGTAACCCACAAAATCATTAACCAAATCAATCGTTTCTCTGTACAAGAAAACATTTTTACATGCACACACGATAAAAATTATTAATTCGGAAATCAAAATTTTGTTATTTTAGAAAAAAACAACAAACAAATACTCAGCAAAACAGTATTTGTAAAAACTAAAAAGATACTACCACAATACTCAACCTCACATCTAACCAAACCTTGGCCTTTTGATAGCTCACTTTTCGTTAGGACTATCATTATCATCACCTATAAACATCAAACAATAAGACAAATCTCGCATTTTATGACTCACGAGAGTAAAGCTAAATAACAATAAAGAAAATGCGTTTACCTCTGTCTTCACAAAAGAAAAATATGATGAAGTCAACACCCATCCTCCAGCACCCTTGACGCTAGCGGTCTATAAAGTGGTTCCAACGAACGCTGGACAATATATCTAGTGTGGGCTTTGCCTGTTGGGCTCCATCCCGCGCTTTCATAATACAATGGGCTTGAGCCAGCACAATCATACGGCTCCACTAGATCTTAAGATAGAAATTCCCCCGATATGACTAAACACGTTTTCCCTCTATTACAAGGCTCTGTGATTGTTTACATGTCCATCACTTAGACACTTTACAATCATCCTTTTATAGGTCAATAACACTATCACGTTCCACACACCCCACTCTCATATCTTCACATGTACTCAGATGACGAATGACAAATAGTGACATGAGAATGTTAGCAGACAGGGTACCCAACGAATGCTCTATAGGATAGCCCAAAGTCGGATAACACGGTAGACTTAGCTAATATGAAGAGGATCAAATAGTGAAAATAACGAGGCCGGTTCCGAAACTTGATACCTTATTACCAATCTCTATGACAGGCAAGATGTATCGATTGTAATGTCCAGTATGTTGATATCTACATCGCGAGGTTCAAGCTTCAATCCAAGAAATTGAAGACAGCTTTATGTAGATACCATCTCAGACTCTCCCCCGGATTTCAAGCCCCTGCTAATACCCTAATTTATAGGTCACCATCTTACGGCTCTACCCTTCCTCCTCCTCGCCACGATCGCAACATCAGAGCCTCGTCCTGTACCATCTGGACTTACCTTCGTCTCTCAACATGGCTCGCACCATCCATCAAACGCAAGATTAACGCGCCTGTTGATGATATTTCTGGATACACTTGCTGAAGCCACACTCTCTTATTACTGAGTGAACTACCTGGACTACTGCCATTGCTCGGAGCAATCCTGTGCCTCGTGCTACCAACCAATCATCCATCCTCAAACCAATATTCCTCACCTACTCATCTGCTCATTCAATCTATACACAAACCACTCCTAATCTTAGAAAGTCAACCGGCTATACTTCAATGCCTCCTATCATCTTCAGAACATTATCCTAACTTGCTTCGTTATTCTGGCTTTGATTACAGACTAAAAGCGCTTGGTAACGACAACTAGATCTCGGAACATCAGACCATATAAGACAAACACAAATCAATATGCTGACATGCACTCTACTCACCATAGCTCCCTGGCACATTCGCGTTATCTTTGACCATTATTCTCGGCGCATAATGAAATTATGCTAGGAAAGCAGTAAGATCGGCCTTGCAGTCATCCTACACCTGAACGACGTCCATAATATGACAGGATTCTCGACGACAGAGTGCTAATATGAAAATCAACAATTCCTCTGATTCAATCGCATGACACGGACATGGAACAAAGTGCTCATCTACATGAAATCAAGTCAAGAAAGAGTCTCCAAAACATTAGCTCTCAAATTGAGAAGTTAGTACAACCGATCAACATCGAGTAACTTGACTGTACTCCTTCACGACCGAGAAAAAATGTGTAAGTATATGATATATCTTCGTTACTCGCTAATGTCTATCAAAGGAAGCACAAGACGTCCACCTCACTGCTTGTAGCAGAGCCTAATCTTTCAGAACTAGAAGCGAAAAAGAAGTCTGATAAGTTTGACAGATGGAAGCTTAGACAATCTCATAAAAACGTGTATAAGAATGTGTATAAAAACGTATGTCTAAAAACGTGCAAAAAAAACGTGTCTAAAAATGTGCATAAACACGTGTATAAAATCATGTACAAAAACGTGTATAAAATCATGTACAATCGATGAAGGAATGAAGAAAGTAATCAAGGAACAAGTAAAGAGTGAAGTCTCAAAGATCACATCACAAATTGAGAAGTTAGTGAACGAACAACTCGAGTCTGAGGTTCTGGTACGATCTTTAAATGAAGCCAAGACGTCTCATGCTGTAGTTGCTAATCTTTCGAAACTAGAGCTGAAAAAGATCTTAATTGACAAGATGGAAGCTAACAAATCTATCAGCAGGTCTGACATCCAAAGGCAGCTCTACAAGGCATTAGTTGAGGCGTATGAAGCCGACAAAATTCTGCTAGATACTTATGGCGATACGGTCACACTAAAAAGACCTCTAGACGGAGCAGATGATGATCAAGAACCCTCCGCTGAAACAGACCGGGGGTCCAAAAGAAGAAGGTCAGGAAAAGAACATGAATCTACCAGTGCTCCAAGAGAAAAGACAACCACGACAGCAGGAAAGACTACTACAAGTTATAAGACTCATAAGCAATATGCTAGTCAATCTGCTCCAGTAGAGGAAACTATGCAATCTACAAATGTCTTTGAAGCACCTGCACATCAAGAGTTTGAAACAGGTGTCCATGATGAACAACCAGAAGAAGAGGTCCAGTATAACAATTAAGTCTGGTAGTAATAGTTAGTTCTGTTAGTATTAAGTTAATACTGGCAGTACTAAGTTAAGTCTGGCAGTACTAAGTGTCCAACCTTAGCTAAGCAATCTGACAAGAAGACAAGACCCTCGAGAGTCATTCGATGAGCTAACAGACACTACATTTGACTTCTCCGCTTTTGTGACGAACCGGCTAAATGTTAAAACACTAACACCTGAATTGTTAGCAGGTCTAACATTTGAGCTGATGAAAGGAACATGCAAAAGTTTTACATGAACTTGAATACTTTTTGTGAAGAAGTCCTACAAAGCCACAACAGAAAATTCTGGACTGGCATCACCCCGAAGGCCCCAATATCCTCATGATCTGCGACATCTGCCACTACCGTTGTTTTCCAAATTCTCAAGTCGTCATGATAATACTGTTTCATCACTTCATCAATAACGACCTTGAGTACCTACGTGGTGGTGAGTCAAGCCGCACGTACTCTACTCTCTACTTCAGTTTACGAAGACCACGGCTGCAGATTAACGGGCATATTAAATGGATAGGAAACTAGTCCAACTCAATGTGGAGTCAAATGATAGTCCCAAAATACGAACAATTTCGCTCTTTGAGGAAATCTACACAATGGGCAAAATAGCGAAGCACAGTTCTATGCATTTGCGACCACAAGGGTAATTCAGCCCGTGATGTCGACTTCAAAAAGAAAGAATTATTGCAGTCACAAAGGTGGAAATAGTCAATGGCAAAAACTACAAGCATCTTGACTGATTACTGACGAGGGATGACGACATACTTTAACAAGTTCAAAGAAGCGTGACTTCCACAACTTCCAGATCCAAGACATTGAAGACATGCTGCTTCTTCTCGTGCAGGGAAAAGTGATAAATCTCAACGTTGAAGAACGTATTGCATTTAATGTCTCCTTAAGAATGTTCACAAGAAGTGTTGTCATCCAAAGGCATGTGGAAGATCTTCAATTGGCTGTTGAAAGCTATCAAAAGAAACTCAACCTCACAAAGCCTGACACGTACAGATCCAATCTGAGAAGACGAGACGCTTATACACCATACTCCCGATCCCCAGAGGATTCATCTATGAGAACAAAGACAAGAAGAACAGATGATGTGCGCCATTGATGACTACACAGGTTCAAGCGATGGTACCTCGATGATGTTTTCTTAACTGCTCTAAATGATCGCCTCAAGGGAAATAGAAGGGAATCTGCCTCAGACTTTTTGGAGCCAACTGACAGCAAATGCAGAGCTATGATTCAGCAATTGACAAAAGGCTAAAGACAAGGAGGGTAAGCGGAGTTTGGAGAGAATTTTTGTTGAAGAAACAAACGGGGGTGACTTACGGCTACTTCAAATGGGACCATATAATTATCATATTTGTTCTCATCTTAAAAAGGTCAATCCTATCGAAAATAATTATCTGTGAATATGTTAATTACTAATTAGATTTTTTGGTGAAAATAAATGTTGCTCGCGAGTACAAAATTTTTCAAGAATTTCTTAGTATATTAAAAAATTTTCAAAAAAATAATGACTGCGGGCAACCATCTAATAAATGCCTCAAAAGTTGAGGGGGAGCAATATAGTTTCCAATCTGCAAGAATATTTCTTTTGTCCCCGAACGGGGTTTAAATCAATGATATCCAAAATATCAAGGGATTAACAAAATTTTCTTTGGGATAAGAGGAGAAAATGTGATTAACCTGGACTTAATGTATAATTGACAGAAGTTATCAAATAAAATGGACTCAAATGCACTCCACACTTAGCATGTACTACAAATACGTTGCACATGTTAATCGAGGACTTTTTAGGATACATGAAAAACTCTCCAAGTGTAAATCTTTTTGATATTAAATCAAACACTTTGATTGACATTTTCATGTTTTTGAATGATCTGATGAAATACCAAAAAACGCGACCATTTCATGAATTTATGAAGTTATTAAGGCGTTAGTGCTTAGGTATTCAGATCCCATATTCCAGCCAAACCGGAGGGATTCTACCCAGGATATCCACTAGTTGTGTAAGTCCTTAGCATGATTAAAAAGGAGAAGAAAAATGTGATAATAAGGGAATAATGCCGACTAAGTCAGATCTAACACTGGAATAAACCCAACAAGGTGTTAGTAATGAGGACTTGGTAAGCATTAAAGGGTTTGAAGAATGAAAAAAAATGTAAGATAAAGGGAGAAAAAAAAGAATGCCCTCCATTTAAGAAGGGTAAGATTAAGATAAAGTAAGGAATTAGTTCTAAATATCATGATTAGTAGTAAACCCTAGGCAGAAACCGGTCAATACATATGCTTGTCCGAAACACACAGGTGTTTGTACTGACATAGCAGACAGTTAAGGACCCAGTGACGCTATGCACAACCCTCCCTAGCCACTCAAGGTCTCTCAAAAGACTCTTGTTTCATTTCTCAACAAGATTACACGCATTTCTATCGACTTTCTCACTCCGAGTTTAGATGATATTGAAAAGGTGGCACCCCCCCAAATAGTTCCCTTTTTTTTGTGCCCCCCCTTTTCCAAACCCCCCCCCCCCCCTTTTTTCCCCCAACCTCGATCAACTAAAATTAAAAGAGTGCACTAATTGAGTCCTAGAGCCAAAAGATATCATCCATTAATCTCATTTAGACACTTGTCAAATTTAGCTTGTGAAGCTCACACATGTGAATATTAAGTAATATCATTAGAGTCCTACGCAAGACTCCTTGTGATTGTGCCAGAACATTCCAGTGAGACTTAGGCATTCACATGAAGATGGAAATCCTGCTTGAGCCAACATCAAACAACTCATGGTAGGTAACTTGTCGATTCCTTTATGAATCAAACTTTGACAACTGGAAAGAAACTATGGTGCGTATCATATAAAATAAACTTGTTCCAGGTAAATGGAATCAACGTTTGTTAATGAATATTTGAAATGGTTAACACTTTTGGTGTGTCACAAAAACACTTTTGCAAGTGATACAACTGGGGGGAAAAATAAATAACAAAAAAAAAAAAAAAAAAAAAATAAAGATGAAAAAAAGGAAAAAAAAGAAAAAAAAAAAAAAAAAAAAAAAAAAAACAAAAAAAAGGCTGAAAAAAAAAGGGAAAAAAAAAAAGGAAAAAATCCTGAAAATGGAAATAAAAAAAAAAAAAAAAAAAAAAAAAAAAAAAAAAAAAAAACAAAAAAGCGGGTGGAACACAAAACCAGAAACACCCAGTCCCACCCCACCCTGTCCACCACCAACCCAGCCCCTGCAACACCAACCAGGTGCCCAACCACCTACCCACCCCCACACCACCCACCCCCCCCCCCCCCCCCCCTCCCCCCCCACCCCCCCTCGCCAACCCCACCCCACCCGCCACACCCCCCCTACGTGTCCACGCCCCAGGTGACAACCACCACCCCCCCCTCCGCCCCCCCCCCCCCACCCCCGACAGCCCCCCTTCCCAGTGCAACCCCCATCACCCCACCAGTGTCGCCCCCCTCCCAAGTCCCCCCACCCCACCCCCCCCCTTGTGCGCCCCCCCACCCACCCCCCCCCCGCCCCCCCCCCCCACTTTCCACCCCCCCCCGTCACGCCGCGCGCGCCTTTTTTCCCCCATCCTCACCCCCTAGCCCCCCCCCCCCCCCCCATCCCCCCCGTGTCCCCCCCATTGCCCCCCCCCTTCCCATCCCCTCCCTTTCCCCCACCCCTCCCCCCCCCCCCCCCCCCCACCCCCCCCCCCCACCCTTACCCCACCCACCCCCCCCCCCCCCCACCCCCCCCCCCCCCCTTTGCCTGACCGACCCCCCCCCAGCCCCCACCCGCCCCCCCCCCCCCACCCCACCCCCCCCCATCCCCACCCCCCCCCACACCACACCTACCCCCCCCAGTCCTCAGTCCACCCCCCCCACCCCCCACACCCCCCCCCCCCCACCACCCCGCCCCCCCCCCCCCCCCTCCCCCTCATCCCCCCCCCCACCCCCCCGCCCACCCCCCATTCCCCCCCCCCCCCCCCCGCCCCCCACCCCCCCCCCCCCCCCCCCCCCCCCCCCACCCCACCCCGCCCCCCCCCGTCCCCCCATGGGCCCCCCCACCCGAATCCAATCCCCCCCACCCCCCACGCAGTCCCACCCCCCCCCATTCTTCCCCCCCATTCCCCCCCCCCCCCCACCCCGCCGACCCCCCCCAACCTTCCCCCACCCCCCCTCCCTCCCCTCCCCCCCCCTTCCCTACACACCCCCCCCCCCCCCCCCCCCACCC
>BQNB010002976.1:50000-52500 GCA_026074375.1 Tanacetum coccineum
CCCAACCCCCCCCGCCCCCCCTGACTGCCCCCCCCCCACCCCCGCCCCCCCCCTGTTGCTCGCCCCCAACATTTCCACCCCCCCCCCCCCCCCCCCCACCCCCCCACCCCCCCCCCCTCAGCCCCCCACCCCCCCCCCCCCCCCACCTCACCCAACCATGTCGCGCCCCCCCCCCCCCCCCCCCCCCCGCGCCCCCCTGGTACCCGTCCCCCCCCCCCCACCCCCCCCCCCCCCCCCCATTCTCCCCCCCCCCCACCAGTCACCCACCTACCCCCAAAGCCCCCCCTCCCCCCCCCCCACCCCAACCCCCCCCATACCCACCCCGCCCGCCCACCCCACCCCCCCACCCCCCCCCCCATGCGTGCGCGCCACCCACCAACCGGCCGCCCTACCGCCTGATCCCCAGGCCCCCCCCCAAAAAAAACCATAACCCCACGAAACGTACAAACCAAACCCACCACCTCACCACCAACAATCACTCAACCACACCCAACACACCAAAGCACACACACCAGACTAAACCAACCGTCAAAACACCAACCACCAACCGACCCCCACCACCCCACAAAAACCACACCACCAACCACCCCCCCAAACCCCCACTCCTCCCACACCCACCCCTACCCCCCCCTATACCCCAGGGGGTAACCCAAACCCAACACCACCACCCATACCCACACCACACCCCCAGAACAACCCTGAGTGCCCACTTGGCCCCCCCCAGGCAACCCGCCCCACCCACCACCCCCCCCCCCCCCCCCCCCCCCCCCCAGCCCCCCATTGAACCCCCCACCCCCTGGCCCCCCACCGGGGCCCACCCTCCCCCCCCCCCCCCCCCCCCCCTCCCCCGCCCCATCCATCTCAGCTACGCCCCGGTGTCCCACCACCCCACCCCCTCCGTGCCGCCCCCCCCATCCCCCCCGCGTCCCCCCCCCCCTCCCCCCTCCCCCCCGCCCCCACCCCCCCCCCCCTGCCCCCCCCACCCCGCCCCCCCCAGCCTCCCCCCGCCCCCCCCCACCCCCCCCTCCCCCACCCCCCACCCCCCCCCCCCACCCCCCACTCCGCCCCCCCCACCCCCCCCCCCCCACCCCTCCCACCACGTGTCCCTCCCGTCGGCTGCACACCCCCCCCCCCCCCCCCCACCCCCCCACACCCCCCCCCCACCCCCCCTCCCCCCCCCCCCCCCACCCCCCCTTTCCCCCCCACAACCCCCCCCCCCCCCCCCCCCCCCACCCCCCCCCTTCCCCCCCCCCCCCCCCCCCCCCTTCAGTCCCCCCTCGTCCCCCCCCCACCACCCCACCCCCCCACTCGCCCCCCCCCCCACCCCCCCCCACCCCCCTCCCCCCCCCCCACCCCCCCCCCCCCCACCCCCCCCGCCCCCCCCCAAACCCCCCCTTGCCATTGCCACCTTTCATTGCCCCCCTCCCCCCCCACACCCGCCCCCACTCCCCATGTGCCGCACCCCCCACCAACCAACCCCCCCATACACCTGAGCCCCACCCTGAGAACCCCCAAACCTGTCCCCCCCCACCAGCTGCTCACCCACACCCCCCCCAGCCCCCCACTCCACCCTGTGATAACCACCCCCCCACCCACCACCTCCCTCACCCCAAGACGACCCCAGTGGTCCCGCACCACCCCACCCCCCCATCCCCCCCCCCCCCCCCCCCCCACCCACCCCCCCCCCCCCCCCCCCCAGCCCTTGCCTCCCCCCCCTCCCCCACCCCCACCCCCCCTCCCCCGTCCCCCCACCCTCCCCCCCCCCCTCGCACCCCCCCCTCCCCCCCCCCTCACCCCCCCCCCCCACCTGCCCCATTCTCCCACCTACCAGCTCGCCCACCACCCCCCTGTCCCACCCACACCCCCCCCACCTACTTTGGCCCCGCCCCCATGCCACCCCCCCCCCCCCCCCCCCAGCCCCCCCCCACGCCCCCCCCCCCCCCCCCAACCCCCCCCCCTCGCACTTTGCCCCCTCTCTCCCCCCCCCCCCCCCCTACCAACCCCCCCACCCGCCCCCCACCCCCCCCCCCCCAGGTGTTTCACCCCCCCCCCACCGCCATTTCAGAGTGCCTACCACCCCCCCCTCCCCCCCCCCCCTCCCCCCCCAATTTTCCCTCCCCCCGCGATGTTTCCACCCCCCCCCCACCCCCCCCCCCCCCCCCCCCCCCCCCCACCCCCCCCGCCCCCCCTCCCCACCCCCCCCCCCACCCCACCCCCCACCCACCCCGACCCACCCCCCCACCCCCCCCCCCCCCCCACCCCCCCCCCGTCTCCCCACCCCCCCACCCGTCCCCCACCCACACCCCCCTCCCCCCCCCCCCACACATCCCCCCACCCCCCCCCCCCCCATCCCACACCACCCTGTCCCCCCGCACAGGTCCTGTCCCCCCCCCCGCCCACCCCCTCACCACCCCCCCTTGTACCCCCCCCCCTCCCCCCCCCCCCCCCACCCCCCTCCCCCCACCCCACCCCCCCGCCCCCCCCCCGTCCCCCCCCTCCC
>BQNB010002976.1:57500-98358 GCA_026074375.1 Tanacetum coccineum
CCCACTTCCCCGCACCCACCCCACATCACCCACTACACCCAGCATACCCCCGCACCCCCCACCTCCTCTCTCGCCCCCGCCCCCCTCCCTACCTACCAACCCCCCCCCTAGCCACTTCAAACTAGCCTTAGACATCGCGTCGCTCGCCGCCCAGACGTGCGCGCGCGCGTGAGCGTGACGTCCCCCCATACATCGCTCCCCAACACAAACCCCCCCCCCACATGCCTCCCACCCCCAACGCATACAAACCAACACCCGCCCCCCCCCCCCTCACGCCACAATCTGCGAGCAACGATTCAATCACGACACTCCCCCGGGCGCGACCCTAAAAGCCCCCTTGTGCCTACCAACGCCCAACAGTTCCACCGCTCTCGTCCAGCTAACCACCCTCCTGCCCGCCTCACCCACTATTGTGTGTCCGCACCAGCCCACGCAACCCGTCCACACACTCCACCCTCACCCCCATCATCTGCACCCCCCCCTCACACCCCCGACCACCAATACGGTGCGTTGGACTAACCTCCACGACCCCACGCACCCTGACAACGACCCCAACTCCAGGCACGAGCCCCCCGCCACCCCACACTAAGACTGACCAAAACCAACCCAGAGAGCGAGCTCCCTCCACGCAGCACACCAACAAAACCCAACACCATCCATGAACGCCTCCCAGCACACAACCCCCCCACTCCCCCCCCACCTTGAGTACCCAACCACCCCCCACACAAGCACACGCGCCCAACCACCCAAATTCCCCACCTCACCCCCACCAACCCACTCAACACACCTACACCCCGCCTCCCAGTCCACCTCCCCTTCTATATTGCCTTTTCCCCCCCAGTTCACCCCCCGCCGCCCCCTTCCACCCCCCCCCCCCCACCTTCCCCCCCCACTACTTACAACACCTAGCTGCCCCACCCCCCCCCCCCCCCCCACCATGGTCCACACGTGTGGCCCACCCCTACCCCCCCCCCACCCACCCCCCCCCACCCCCACCCCCATCCCCCCCCTCACCCCCCCCCCACCCCAATCCCCCACCCCCACCCCCCCCCCACCCCCATCCCCCCCGTGTGTCCCCTCTCTCCCCCCCTGTCCCACCCCCTACGGCTAGTGCATCCCCCTACCCCCCCCCCCCCCGCACCCCCTTCCCCCCCCCGCACCACCCCACAAAATGACCACCCACCCCCGCCAACCCCTCCCCCCTCCCCCCGAACCCCCCCCCCACGAGCATCATCATTCCCTCCGTCCCCCCCCCCCGCCCCCACCCCTGCCCCAGTTGTCTGCCCCCCCCCCCCCCATGTGCACCCCCCCATAGCCCCCCCGGTCACCCCACCCCCCCCCCCCCCACCCTCCCCCTCACCCCCCCGCCCCCCCCCCCCCCCCTAGCCACCCCCCTCAGCCCGCCGCCCCCCCCGCCCGGCCCCCCCCCCCCACCCCCCCCCCATGTCGCCCCCCCCCCCCCCACCCCCCCCCCCCCCCCCCTCGTGTCCCCCCCCCACACACCCGCCCCCCCCCCCCCCCCCCCCCCCACCCCCTCCCGTGCCCACCCCCCTCCCCCACCCCTCCCCACCCTATGTATCTCCCCACCAACAACCCCCCCCCCCCCCACCCCCCCCCCTTCCCACCCGCCCCCCACCCCCGCCACCCCCCACCAACCTTTCCCCCCCCCCCCCCCCCCCCCCCGCCCCCCCTACATTCCCCCCCCCCCCACCCCCCCCCCCCCCCACCACCCAATTCCACCCTCCCCCCCCCCCCCCCCCCCCCCCCACAACCAACCCCCCACCCCCCCCCCCCTGCCCCGCACACACTCCTGTTCCCCCCCCCCCCACCCCCCCCCCTCCCGCTCCATTCCTCAACCCACCCCCCCCCCCCACCCCCCCCGCCGCCCCACCCCACCCCCCCCCTTTTCCCCGCCCCCCCCATAGTACCTTCTCCCCACCCCCCCCCCCCCATCCTGTCCCACACCCCCCCCCCCCCCCCCCCTCCCCCCCCCCCCCCCCGCCCCCCCCCCCCCCCCCCCCCCCCCCCCGTCCCCCCCCCCCCCCCCCCCCCCCCTCATCCCACCCCCCGTCCGTGCCTGCACCCCCCCCCCCCCGCCCCCCATTTCCCCCCCCCTTCCCGCCCATGTTTTCGCCCCCCCACGACCCCCCCCCCCGCCCCCGCCCCCCCCTCCGATCTAGTCCACCCCCCCCCCACACCCCCCCCACACCTGCCCACATCATGCCCCCCCCCCCCCCCCTCTTGCTTGTGTCACCCCCCCCAACCCCCCCCCCCCCTTCCCTTTGCTTTGCCCCAACCCGCCACCCCCCACCCCTCCCACCCCCATTCATCCACCCCCCCTGCCCCCCCCCCCTAGGCGTGCCTTCCCTCCCCCCCCCCCCTCCCCCATTGTTCCCCCTGTGCCTCCACATTCCACCTGTGTGGTCCAGCCACCCCCCCACCAGCCACCCATGTACCCCCCCCCCCCACCCTTGGTGACCCCCCCCCGTCCCCCCCATCCCCTGTGCACCCCCCCCCCCCCCACCCCCCCCCCCCCCCCCGCCCCCCCCCCCCCCCCCCCCAACCCGGTGCCCCCCCCCCCCCCCCCCCCCCCCCCCCCCCACTCCCCCCCCTCCCCCCCCCCCCCCCCCCACCCGCCCCCCCCCGTCGCCCCCCCCCCCCCCCCCTCCATGTCCCCCCACCCCCTCCCCCCCCCCCCCACCCCCCCCGACCCCCCCCCCCCCCCCACCCCCCCCCCACCCCCCCCCCCACACCCCCCACCCCCACCACCCCCCCCCACCGGGCCCCCTCACCCCGCCCCCGTCCAGCCCCCCCCCCCCCCCCCCCACCACCTCCGTGCACCACCCTCAACCCCTGCTGCCACCCCCCCACACCCACCCCCCCCCCCCCCCCCCCCCAGCCCCCCCCCTCCCCACCCCGTGCCCCCCCCCCCCTCCCCCCCACCACCCATTGTGTGTGCCCCCCACCAACCCCCCCCCCGTTCCAACATCCCCCCCCACCCCCGCCACCCCCCCCGCGCCCCCCCCGCCCCTTCCCCCTGTCCACCCATCCTACCCCCCCCCTTGCCCCCCCTCCCCCACCCCCCCAACCCCCCCCCCATCCACCCCACCCCCCACCCCCCCCCCCCCCCCACCCCCCCCCCACCCCACCTCCCCCCCCCCCTTCACCATCCGCCCCCCCCCCCGCCCGCCCCCTCTCCACCCATGTGTGCCCCCCATCCCCCCCCCACCCGTGTCCCTCGCTGTGTACCCCCCCAGTTTCCCCCCCCCCACCCCCCCCCCCCCCCCCCCCCCCACCTCCCCCCCCCCCCCCCAACCAGGTCCCACCCCCCCACCCCCACCCCCCCCCCCCGCCCCCACCCCCAATTCCCAACACCCCCCCCTCCCCCCTCCCCCCCACCCCACCTTTCACCCCCCCCCCCCCCTCCCCACCCCCCCCCCCCCCCCCCGCTCACCGCCCCCCCCCCCCCCCCCCCCCCCCCCTCGACCCCCCCATCCCCCTCCCCCCCCCCCCCCCCCCACCCCGCACCCCTCCCCCCCCCCCCCCCCCACCCCCCCCCCCCCCGCCCCCCCCCTCCACCCCCCCTCCCCCAAGTCGTCCCCCCCTAATTGTCCCCCCCCCACCACCCCCCCCCCTCCCCCACCCCTTCCCCCCCCACCAACTATCCCCCTCCTCAAATCCCCCCGTCCGCCCCAACACCCCCACCCCCCCCGCCGAATCCACCCCCCACCCCCTACCAACCTCCCCACCCCCTCCACCCCCATCTCGCGCTCCCCCCCCACCTCCCCCCCCCTCACATCATACTCCCCTCCCCACCACCCCTCCCCCCACCTGATCCCCCCTCCCCCACTCCCCCCCCCCCCACCCGCACACTCCACCCCCCCACCACCAACCCCCCCCCCCACACCCCGCCCCGCCCGCCCCCCCGAACTTCCCGTGCACCCCCCCCAACACCCCCCCCCCCTCCCCCCCCGCCCACTGCCCACCCCCCCCCACCTCCCCCCCCCCCCATGCCACACCATCCAAACTGTTACCCACCCCTACCATCCCGCCCCCAACCCCGCCACCACCCTCCCCACCCCCTCCCCCCCCCCCCCCCCTGTCCCCCCCCCCGCCCCCCCCACCCCCCCCTCCCCCCAGCCCCACCCGACCCTGCCACCCCCCCCCAACCCCCCCACCCCTCCGCCCCCTCGGTCACCTTCCCCCCCCTCCCCACCATGTCCCACCGTCCGCCCACCCCCCTTGTGTCCCCCCACCCCCACCCCCCCCCCCCCCCCCGCCCCTCCCCCCCCCCCGCCCCCCCCCCCCCTTTCCCCCTCCCCCAACGCATGCCCTCATTCGCCGCATCAACCGCTCCCATCCCACCCCCCCCCCACCGACCCTCGCCCACACTCCCATTCCCTCCCCCACCTCACACCTGTACCCCCCCCCACCCCCCCCCACCCCCCCCGCCCCCCCCCCCCTCCCCCTACCCCACCCCACTCCCCCCCCCCCCCTTTCCCCCCCTGTGTGTCCCCCCCTCCCCCTCCTTCCCACAGTTCCCCCGAAACCCACCCCCCCCCCACCCCCCCCCACCCCAACACCCCCCACCACCCCAGCCCCCCCCGCCCCCCCCCCCCCCCCCCCTGCCCCCGCCCCCACCCCCCCCCCCCCCCCCTGTCACCCCCCCCCCTTCCAGCATATCCACACACCCTCGATCCCCCACCCCCGACCCCCCCCAACCCCCCCCCCCCAGCACCACACAGTGCCCCCCCCTCCACCCCCCCAGTCCCCCCCCCCCCGCCCCCACCAAAGTCACCCCCCCCCCCCCACCCCTACCCCTCGCCCCCCAAACCACCACTCACCCCCGCCCCCACCCCCCCGCCCCCCCCGTTGCCCCCCCCCCCCCCCCCACCCCCCCCCCCCGTGTCGTGTCCCCCCCCCACCCCCCCATATTGCCCCCCCCCCCCCCACCACCCCCCCTATTCCCACGCCCCCACACCCCCCCAGTCCCACCACCCCCCCCCCCCCCCCCCCCCCACCCCCACCACCCCCCCCCAGCCCCACCGCCTTCCCCCCCCCAGTGTCCCATCCACCACCCCCCCCCACCCCCCCCCTCCCCCCCGCCCCCCCCACGCCCCCCCCGTCCACCCCATGTCCCCCCCCCCCTCCCCTACTCCCCCCCCCCCAGCCCATCCTTTTCCCCCCCCCGCCTCCCCACTCCCCGTGCCCCACCTACCCCCCCACCCCACCCCCCCCCACCCCCACCACCCCCCCCCGCCGCCCCCCACCCCCCACCCACCCCCCCCCCACCCTCCCCCCCCCCCCCCCCCCCCCATGCCCACCCCCCCCGCCCCACACAGCTACCCCCCCACATTTCCCCCCCATTTTGCCCCCCCCCCCCCCCCCCCCCCCCCCCCTCCCCCCCCCCCCCCCCCCCTCCCTTTCCCCCCACACACCACCCCCCCCTCCCAAGGGGATTGCGAACCTGTAGCGGGCTGGGCGGCGGGCTTGGCGCGTGAAAAAAACACCACCCGACGGTGCAACAACACGGCGGCGCAGCATCGAGAGACGCGGCGCGGGCGACTCACCACCACATAACCCAAAAAGAGTGTGCGGGCGGGTACGGGGGCGCGATGTGCGGGGAGGCGGGCGCGGCGGGGAGGGTCGGGGGGCGGGGGTCGCGGGACGGGGGCGGAAAAAAAGACAAAAAAGAGTAAAGAAAATCCTGTTGGTTTGGAAAAAAAAAAAAAAACAGGAAAAAAAAAAAAAACACAAAAAAATGAAAAAAAAAAAAAAAAAAAAAAAAAAAAAAAAAAAAAATGAAAAAAAAAAAAAAAAACACACACCACCAACTCGGGCCGGGCAAGCCCCCCCCCACCCCCCCCACCCCACCACCCCCACCCCCCCCTCCCCCCCCCCCATCCCCCCTGGTCACCCTCACCCCCCCCCCCCCGCCCACCCAACCCCTTCCCATCACCCCCCCGTGGTTCCCCCCCCCCCCCCCCCCCACACACACTCCCCCCCCCTTCCCCCACCCCCTCCCCCCCCCCCCCCCCCCCCCGGCCCCGCCCCTTCCCCCCCCCCCCCTCCCTTCCCCCCAGTTCCTACACCCCACCCCCCACCCCCGACCCCCCCCCCCCCCCCCCCCCCGCCCCCCCCCCCCCCCCCCCCCCCCCTATCAAATCCCCCCACACAGTCCCCCCCCCCCCCCTCCCCCCCCCCCCCCCCCCCCCCCCCCCCCCCCCCGCCACCCCCCCCCCCCCGTGCCCCCCGCCCCCCCCCCCCCCATGTATCCCCCCCCCACCCCCCCCCTTCCCCCCCCCCCCCCCACCCTCCCCCCCTTTCCCACCCCCCCCACCCCCCCCATCCCCCCCCCCCGCGCCACCCCCCCTTCCCCCCTCTCCCCCCCCCCCCAATCCACCCCCCCCCCCCCCCCCCCCCCTTTTGTCGCCCCCCCCCCCCCACCTCGGCCCACCAACCCCACCCCCACCCCCCCCCCCCCCCCCCCACCATCCCCCCCACATTCCCTCCCCCCCCACCCCCCCCCCCTTCCTTCCCACCCCCCCCCCCCCCCCAATCCCCCCCCCCCACCCCCCCCCCCCCCCTCCACCCTCCCGTTCCCCCTTCCCCCCCCCCCCCCCCACCCCCCCCTCCCCCCATCTACCTTTCACCCCCCCCAGCCCCTCCCCATCCCCACCCGCACCCGCCTCACTGCCCACCCCCGCCACAATGTTCCCCCCCCCCCCCCCCCCCTCCCCCCCCCCAACCACCCATGCCCCCCTGTCGCCATCCCACAGTCCCCCCCCCCCCCACATCCCCCCCCACCCTCTTCACCCACCCCCCCCCCCCCCCCCACATCACCCCCCCCCCCACCCCCCTTATCCCCCCCCCCCCTGTCCCCCCCCGCTATGTTGTGTCGCCCCCGCGCCCCCCCCCCCCCCCCCGCGCGCCCCCCCCCCCCCCCTCCCCCACCCCCCACCCCCGCCCCCCACCCCCCCCCCCAACCCCCCCCTCATTACCCCCTCACCCCCCCCAATCCCCCCCCCGTCCCCAGCCTGCCCCACCCCCCCCCACCCACCCCACCCCCAGCCCCCCCCCCCCCCACTCCCTTCCCCCCTTGTCCCCCCTCCCACCCCCCTTTCCCCCCTCCCCCCCCTTGTGTGTGCCCCCCCCCCCCCCCCAGCCAGGTGCCCCCCCCCCCCCACCCCCACACCCCCCCCCCCCCACCACCTCCTTTTGTCCTTTCCCAAGTCCCCCCCCACCCCCCACGATGCCCGCCGCCCCCCCACCCCAGCCCCCCCCCCGTCATCCCCCCCCCGACCCCACCCACCCACCCCCCCCCCTAAAGTACCGCACCCCCCCCCCCCCCCCCCCCGCCCCCCCCCCCCCCCCCCCCCCCCCACCACTCCCCCCACCCCCCCCCCCCACCCCCCCAACCCCCCCCCCCCCCCACCTGCCCCCGCCCCCCCCCCCCCCCCCCCCCCCCCCCCCCCCCCCCCCCCGCCTCCCCCCCTCCCCCCCCCCCCGCCCCCCCACCCCCGTCCAATCTCCCCCCCCCCACCCCCCCACCGCCCCCCCCCCCGCACCCCCCCACCCCCCCCGATTTGCCCACCCCCCCCCCCCCCCCCTCCCCTGACCCCCCATCTCCCCACTCCCCCCCCCCCCCCTCCCCGTGCCCCCCCCCCCCCCCCCCCCGCCCCCCATCCCCCACATCTTTCCCCCCCCCCCTGCCCCCCCCCCCCCACCACACTCCCCCCCCCCCCATCCCCCATTTTGTGTCCCCCCCCCCTCAATTCCCCCCAGCCCCTTCCCAACCCCCCCCGTCCTTTTCTTTCCCCACATCCCCCCGCCCCCCCCCTCCGACCCCCCCCCCACCCCGCCCCCCCCCCCCCCCACCCCCCCCCCCACCCCCCCCCCCCCCCCCCCCCCCCCCCCCCCCCCACCCCCCCCCCCCCCCCCCACACCCCCCCCTGTCCCCCACACCCCCCCAATCCCCCCCCCCGCTCCCCCCCCCCCCCCTTTCCCCCCACCCCCCCTCCCCCCCCCCCCCTCCCCCCCCCCCCCCCCCCCCCCCCCGCGCCGCCACACGCGCCCCCCCCCCCCCTCCATTCCCCCCCCCCCCCCCCTCCCCCCCCCCGCCCCCCCCCACCCCCTTCTGTAGCCCCCCCCCCCAACCCCCCCCCCACCCCTCACCACCCCCCCCCAACCCCACGCCCCCCCCACCCCCCCACCACCGCCACCCCCCCCCCCCCCCACCCGCCCCACCCCCACACCCCCCTATATTCACTTCCCCCCACCCCCCCCCCTGTGACCCCCCGGGTCCACCCCCCCCCTTTCCCCCCCGCCATCCCCCCCCCCCCTCCCCACACCCCCCCACCCCCCCCGTTCCCTCCCCCCCCCCCCCCCCACCCCATTCCCCCAATTCCCCTACCCCCCCCCCCCCATCCCCCCACCACCCCCCCCCCCCTACCCCCTCCCCCCCCCCCACCCCTCCCCCCCCCCCCATTTCCCCACCCCCCCCCACCGCCCCCCCTTTGCCCCACCCCCCCCCCCCCGCGCCCCCCCCCCCCCCCCCACCCGCCTCCCCCCCCCCTGCCCCCCCCCCCCCCCCCCTAGTTTTCACGCCCCCTCTGCACCCCCCCCCCCCTACCCCCCCCCCCCCCCCACCCCCCCCCACCCCCCCCTCCCCCCCCCCCCCCCCTTGTCCCACCCCCCCCCGCCCCCCCCCACCCACCCCCCCCCCATCCTCTCTCCCCCCCCCCCCCCCTCCCCCCCCCGACCCGCCCCGCTTCCCACCCCCCCCCCCCCCCTCCGCCCCCCCCCCCCCCCCCCCCCCCCCCACCCCCCCCCCCCCCCACCCAAAATCCGGGTTCCCCCCCCCACCCCCCGTTCTCCCCCCCAGGTACCGCTGCAGGTCCCCCCCCCCCCCCCCCCCCCTTCCTCCCTCCCCCCCCCCCCCCCCCCCCCCCCCCACCCCCCCCGCTGCCCTCCCCGAAGTGCCCCCCCCCCACCCCCCCCCCCACCCCCCCCCCCCCACCCACCCCCCCCCCCCCGCCGCCACCCCCCCCCCCCCCCATGTCCGTCCCCCCCCCCCCCCCCCCCCGCCCCGCCCCCCCCCCCCCCACCCACGACCCCCCGCCGCCCCCCCCCCCCCCCCCCCCCTCCCCCCCCCCCCCCCCCCTTTTCCACCCCTTTCCCCCCCCCCCCCCCCCCCCCTGTCCGCACCCCCCGACCCCCCCCCCCACCCCCCCCCGACCCCCCCCCCCCATGTCACCCACCCCTATAGGACCACCCGCCTACCCCCCCCCACCCCCCCCCTCCCTCCCATTGTCGCCCCCTCATCCCCCCCCCCCCCCAACCCCCCCCCCCCCCCGCCCCCACCGTCCCACCCCCCCCCCCTCCCCCCCCCCCTCCCCCCCCCCCCCACCCACTACTCCCCACCACCCCACCCCCACCCAACCCCATTCCCCCACGCCCCCCCCCCCCACTCCGTTGTGTGCCCCACCCCCCGCCCCCACCCCCCCCCACCCCCCCCCACCCCCCCCCCCCCCCCCCCCCTCCCAACCCCCGGCACCCCCCGTCCGCCCCCCTTCCCGCCACCATTCCCCCCACGCCCCCACCCCTCCCGCGTTTTGTCCCTTCCCACACCCCGTCCCCCCCCCCCCCTCCCACCCCCCCCCCCCCCCTCTGCCACCCCCCCCCCCTGCCCACCCCCCCCCCAACCCCCCTGGTGCCCCCCCCCCACCACTTTCCCCCGCCCCCCCCTCCCCCCATTCCCCCCCCCCTCCCCCCATGTCCACCCCCCCACAGCCCCCCCCCCCTCGCCCATTCCCCGCCCACCCCCTGCCCCCCCCCCCGTGTGTGCCCCCCCCCCCCACCACCCCCCCCCCCCCCCCCCCCACCACCATCCCCCCCCCTACATGGCCCCCCCCCCCCCCCCCCTCCCCCCCCCACCCCCCCCCCCCCCCCCCCCCCCACCCCACCCCCCCCTCCCCCCCCCCCCCGCACCTCCTACCCCCCCCCCCCCCCCCCCCGCCCCACCCCCCCCCCCCCCCCCCCCCCCCCCCCCCCAACCCCCTAGTTCCCCCCCCCCCCCCCCCCCCCACCACCCCGTGCACCCCCTCCCCCCCCCCCCCCTACCCCCCCCCATCTCCACCCCCCCCCCCCCCCCCCCCCCCCCCCCCCATCCCCCACTCCCACCGCACCACCCTCGCCCCCCACCCCCCCCCCACCCCCACCCCCCCCCACTCCGCCACCCCCCCCCCTCCCCATCCACCACCCCCACCCCCCCCCCCCCCCCCCCCCCCCGCCCCCCCCCCCCCCCCCCCCCCCCCCCCCCACCCACCCCCACCCCCCCCCCCCCTCCCCCCACCCCCTCCGCCCCACCCCAGCCCCCCACCCCCCCCCCCCCCCCCCTCCCCCCCCGCCCACAGTCCCCCCACCACCAGTGATCCCCCCACCCCCCCCCACCCTTTTCCCCCCCCCCCCGACCCCACCCCCCCCCCCCCACCCCCCCCACCCCCCGCTCCCCCCCCCCTACCTTCCCCCCCCCCCCCCCCCCCCCCCCCCCGCCTGCGTGTCCCCCCCCCCCCCCCCCCCCCCCCCCCATGTCCCCCCCACCCCCCCCATGGTTTTTGTGTCCCCCCTGGTTCCCCCCCCACCCCCACGGCACATTGGCCCCCCCCCCCCCCCCCCCCACCCCCCCCCCCCCCCCCACACCCCCCCCCCCCCCCCCCCCTCCACCCCCCCCCCCCCCCCCCCCCCCCCCACCCCCCCCCCCCCCTCCATCACCCCCCCCCCCCCCCCCCCCCCCCCCCCCCCCCCCCCCTCCCCCCCCCCCACATTTGCCCCCCCCCCCCCCCCCCCCCCCCCCCCGCCCCCCCCCCCACTTCCCCCCATCCTCCCGCCCCCCGCCCCCCCCCCCCCCCCCCACCCCCCCCCAATGTCCCCCCCCCCCTCCCCCTCCTCCCCGCGCCCCTATCACCGCCCCCCCCCCCCCCCCACTTTTCCCCCACCCCCCCCCACCCCCCCCGCCCCCCCCCCCCCCCATTCCGGTGCCCCCCCCCCCCCCCCCCCCCAATTGTCCCACCACCCCCCCTTGCCCCCGCCGCCCCCCCCCCTCCATCCGATCCCCCCTCTCCCCCTCCCCCCCTCCCCCCCCCCCCCCCCACACCAGCACCCCATCCCCCCCCCCCCCCCCCCCAGTTTGGTCCCTCCCCCCCCCCCCCCCCCCCCCCCCCCCCCCCCCCACCCCCCCCCCCCCCTCCCCATTCCCCCACCCCCCCCCCCCCATGTCCCGTGCCACCGCCCCTCTCCCCCCCCCCCCACCCCCCCCCCCCCCCCCCCCCCCCCCTCCGCCCCCCCCCCCCCCCCCCCCCCGTGGTTTTCCACGCGATGTGTCCCCCCCCCCCCCCCCCCCCTTTCCCCCCCCCCCCCCCCCATCCCCCCCCATCCCCCCCGACCCTGTTCCCCGTCCCCCCCACCTTCCCCCGCCCCCCCTTTCCCCCCCCCCCCCCCCCCCCCCACCCCCCCCCCCTCCACCCCTCCCCCCCCCCCCCCCCCCCTCCCCCACCCGTACAACTTCCCCCCCCCCCCCCCCCCCACGCCCCCCCCCCCCCCCCCCCCGCCCCCGCCCCCCCCCCCCCCCCCTGCTGCCCCACCATCCCCTCCCCCCCCCCCCCCCTCGATTTGCCCCCGCCCCCCACCCCCCCCCTGTCATGTCCCCTACTCCCCCCCCGCCCCTTGCCATTTTTGCCACCCCCCCCCCACCCCCCCCCCCCACCCGCCCACCCACACCCCCCCCCCCCAACACCCTGTCCCCCCCCCCCGACCCCCCCATCCCCCCCCCCACCCCCCGTGTCCGCCCCCCGCCCGCCCCCACCCCCCCCCACCCCCCACCCCCCCCCACCCTGGCCCCCCCCCCCACCCCATACCCCCCCCCCCCCCCGACACCCCCCCCCAATCCCCCCCCCCCCCTCCCTCCCCACCCCCCACCCCACCCCCCCCGCCCCCCCCCCCGCTCCCCCCCGCCCCCACATTGCCGTTGTCCCCCCTCCCCCCCCCCCCCCCCCCCCCTGCACCCTCCTACCCCCCGCCCCCCTTGCACCCCCCCACCTCCCCCCCTTCCCCCCCCCCCCCCCACCCACAAACCCCACCCCCCCCCCCCCCTCCAGCCCCCCCCCCCCCCCCCCCCCCCCCTCCACCCCCCCCCCCCCCCCCCCCCCCCCCCCCCCCCCCCCACCCCCCCCCCCCCAGCCCCCCCCTTTTTCCCCCCCCCCCCCCCCCTCCCCCCCCCCCCCCGCAGCCCCCATTCCCCCGCCCCCACCCCCCCTCACCACACCACCCCCCCCGCCTCCCATATCTGCCTCACGAGCCCCCCACCTCTACAGGCACCCCCACCCTCCACCCCACCCTTCCCCCCCCCTGCCTCCCCACACCCGACAACGGCACAACGTGCTTCGCCAGGTCCTCCACCCCCCCCCCCCCCCCCCTGTGCGACCACCCAAACCTCCCCCACCTCACCCCCTTTCTTCGCTGGCTGACTCCCTCCGGCCGTCGGCCCCATGCCCCCCCACCCCCCCCCCCCATCCACACCGGCCCACCGCCCGCCTCTACGCCCCTCCACCCCATACCACCCCACACAACCTTTTCCGCTTCGTTAACTCCCCCCACCCCCCCCCCACAACCCTTCCTCTGCCCCCTCCCCCCCCTACCCCTTACACCCCCCCCCCCCCTCCAAATTTTTGTCCCCCTCCCCCCCCCCCACCCCCCCCACCGTGTGCCCACCCCCCCACCCCCCCCCCCCCCCTCCCCCCCCCCCCACCCCCCCCCCACTCCACCCCCCCCCTCACCACCCCCCGCCCCCACCCCCCCCCGTCCCCCCCCCCCCCCCCCCCCCCTCCCCCCCCCCCCCCCCCCCCCACCCCCCACCCCCCCCCCCCCCCGCCCCGGACCCCGCCCACCCCCCCCCCCACCCCCCACCCCCCCCACCCCCCAGTGCCCCCTACCACACCCCACCCACCCCCCCTCGCCCCCCCCCCACCCCCCCACCCATCCCCCCCCCCCCCCCCTCCCACCCCCCCCCCCCCCCCCCCCCCCTCCCACACGCCCCGCCCCCCCCCACCACACCCCCCCCCCCACCCACAACCTCCCCCCCCTTCTCTCCCCCACCCCCCCACCCCCGCGCCCCAACCCCCCCCCCACCCCCCCCCCCCTCCCCCATCCCACCTTCTCCACCCCCCCCATCACCAGCCGCCCATCCCCGCCCCCTCACCCCCCCCCCCCCCCCCCCCCCCCCCCCCCGCCCCCCCCCCCCGCCCCCCCTGCCCCCCCCCCCCCCCGCCCCTCTCCTCCCCACCCCCACCCCGCCCGCCCTCACCCCCCCCCTTCCCCCCCCCCCCCCCGTGTGTGTGTCCCCCCCCCCCGCCCCCCCCGACCATCCCCCCCCCCAGCCCCCGCCCGTCTGCCCCCCCCCCCCTCCCCGACCCCCCGCAGGCTCTCTCCCGCCCCCCTCCCCCCCCCCACTACCCAGAAACCTCCCCCCCACTCCCCACCCCCGCAGTCCCCCAACGCCTCTCCCCCCCCCCCCCCCCCCCCCCTTGTGTCTCTGAGTCCCACCCCCCTCTCCCTCCCCCCCCCCCTACCCACACCTCCCCCCCCACGCCCACAACGACCCCCCCGCCCCCCCCACCCCCCCCCCATCCCCCCCCCCTGTCCCCCTCACCACCCCCCGGCCTTCCTTCGTCCCCCCTCCCCCCCCATACCGCCACGAATGTCTCTCCCAAGCCCGCCATCATTTGTCCCCCCAATTGTCCCCCCCCAGACCCCCCCCCTATCAACCCCCCCCCCCTTCAAACATTAGTTACCCACCCAAGTCCCCACCCCTCCCCCGCCCTCCCCCACTCAAACCGCGCTAGACTGGTATCCTTTGTTCTCGCCCCCTCCTCCCCCCCCCACACCCCAACTCACCTTCTCCCCACCTACCTCCGCCTCCCCTCTGTGTGCCCCCCCCCCCCCCACCCCCCCCATCGTGTGTCCTACCCCACCGCCCCCCCCCCCCCCCCCGCCCCCGCCCCCCACCCCCCCCCACATCCCCCCCCCCCACCCTCCCCCCCCCCGCCCGCTTCGCGGTCCACCGCCCCCCCCACCTTAACCCCCCACCCCCCCCCCCCCACGAGCTCCGCCCCCACCTCCACCTCCCCCACACCCCCCTCCCCCCCCCCCCGAACCCCCCCCCCCACCCCCACACACTGCCACCCCCCCCCCTCGCCCACCGCCCCTCCCCCCCCTCCACACCCCCAAACCCCCACCCCCCCCCTGTCTCCACCACCCCCCCCCCCCACACCCCGCTCCCCCCCCCCCCCCCCAATCCACTCTCAAATCTGACCCCCGCACCCCAGACCCCCCACCCCCCACCCCCCCCCCCTAGTCTCCCCACCCCCAGTCCCCCGCTCCCCCCCCCCCCCCCCCCCCCCACCACCACTCCCCACCCTCCCCCCCGCCTCATGGCTTTTCCCCCCCCACCCCCGCCACCCCACCCTCACCAGCCCGGCAACCCTCAAACACTGTGCCCACCCAAAACCCACCAACATATGTGCCACCAGTCCCCACCCCCCCCACCCCGCCCACCCCCCCCCCCATTCCCCCCCCCCACACAGCCCCCCACAAATGTGAGTGCCCCCCCCCCCCCCCCCCCCCCACCCAGCCCCGCCCCCACGACCCACTCCCCCACTCCCCCCCCCCCCCCCCCCCCCCCACCCCTCCACCTCCCCTTCCCGCCGCCCTACTCCGCCAGCCTCACCCCCCCCCCCCCCCCTCCCCGAGCCTGCGATAGCGCCTCAGCCCGTCCCCACCTAACTCCCCACCACCCCCCCCCCCCTGTAACCACCCCGCCCCCCTTCCCCCAAACCCCACATCCCCTCCCCTCCCCCCACACCGCCAAGCACCCCTTTTGTTCCCCCCCATCTCTCTCCACCCGTCCCCCCACGCCCCCCCCCCCCGCCCCCCCCCATCCAACCCCATCACCCCCCCCCCCCCCCCTCCCCCCCCTCCCAACAGTTTCCCTCCCTATGCCCCCCCCAAGTTCCCCCCACACCCCCCCCCCCCTGCCCCCCCCCCCCCAACCCCCCCCCCACCGCCACCCCCACCCCACACCCCCCCGCCCGCCCCACGCTCCCCCACCCCCTACCCCCCGCCCCCACCCCACCCCCCACCCCCAACCCACACCCATCCCATTTCCCCCCCCCCCCCACCAACCCCCCCACCCTCCGTGCCCCCCCAGAAGTACACCCCCCCCCCACCCCCCCCCCCCCCTCCACCCGCCGCCCCCCCCCCCCGCCCCCCCCCCCCCCCCCCGCCCCCACCCCCCCCCCCGCTTTGCTGCCCGCCAACCAACAAGGTCCCCCAACCCACCCCCCCCCACCCCACACAACCTCCCCCCAAACCTGCCGCCCACCCATCACCCCCCTGAACAGCTGCCCTCCACCCCCACCCCCCCCCCCCCCTTCGCCCACCTCACCACCAACCCACATGTACCACGGCCACCCCCCCCCCCCCCCCACCCCCCCACCCCCATCCCACCCACTGCCCCCCACCAACCCCCCCCCGCCGCATGTGTGCCCCCCCCTGCACCCAACCCCCCCCCCCCCCCCCCCCCCCCCCCCCCCCACTGTGTGCCCCGTGCCCCCCCACCCTGCCCCCCCCCCCCACCCCCAGCGCTGCCCCATTCCTCCCCCTGTGCTGTCCCCCCCCCATACAAGACCTATATCCCCTCACTAAACAATCACCCACCGTGCCTACGACCCATACAGGAACCCACACAACACGATCTCTCAGCATAATAGAGACCAATCCTACATGATACCAAGCCTGAGTACTGATGAGACAACAAATACTCTCTTATTACGCAATCTTCCATCCTACCTCTGGCCCCATTCACACAATACGATTCATCTTAAAATCCATCTATCTTAACCCCCTCCACAAAGTCCTTCAACGGATTTCCAAAAGGTTACTCCAACCACACCTGGGCGAATGACAAAGCATAACACGTCCCCGCCACTTTATAGCTAACTATATTCATGCAGGATATTAATAGATGTGTGGAGGTTCCTGATTCCAGCTGACTCCACAAAACCACGCCCACATGCGTCATAACCCGCTAGACAAACAAGGACTATCATGAAAGGCCAAATACCTATTTCAAGGACTTCCCGCTACTCTACTACCGAATGTCCTTTCTCCAAAACCAGTATTATATTAACCGTATCTCAGAAAGAGACATAGCAATAAAGTTTTTCCAAGTCACCATTCAAGGAAAGGTATGAGCATAGTCGTCTAGAAATCACAAGCAAGTCCACAAGATAACACAGACTCAAGATGTGCAACGAGGTTTGTGCTTGTTGAATGATCCTCAAACTGCTCCTAAGAACACCATGTCAAAAACAAGTTCAAGGAACAAGCTCAACCCAGAAATCAAAGATCACTACAACATATTCACAAGAGAAAGTCAAGAGTACGAGCTAAAGACTAAAGATGAACATAGTATCCTAGTTTAAAGTTTTTGTAAATTTAGAGTGACCACCCATAGGGAGATATTTGGAAACACAGAAAAAGTGTCGGTCACTTCCAGTTGTTAATAGTCATCAGCTTCGAAAGTCATTATGTAAGAATAGATTAGTAATCTATTCCGGCCCAAGCACCCATGGGAAAGCCCATTAGCACCTCATGGCCGGTCACAATATAAGTATATACGCCCTCTTCCTAGCCTTGGAGAGGTTGGTTGTTCCATATGTAATATTTTCATTATCATACATACTTCATCCATTTTCCATCCATTTTCCATCTATTCTATCTCTAACATCACAACCCACATCTCACTCTTGTTCTTGGTTTGATCATAAGATTACTAGAATTCTACATATTCTAAACCTATGTCAGTCCTATGTTAGTTCTAATCCCAATTCTAACAGGTAAAAGGGGGGTTTCAGCCTGAGAGACTGGTAGGGGTTTGGTTGGTGACTACAATCAATTCAAGACACTTTAACCCACACAAGAAAATTAACAAAAGATAAAAGAGAGGTCGAGCCTTATGATAGAAAACTGTACTAGCCATCATTAATCCGATTAGAAGTTGGTTTGTTTATTCAGTGCATGATTACTTATCTCGAAGAGCATATCATTCTTAGCCTTAGCTAGCACTATTATCCTAAGACCTAGACACATTAATTCTGTCACAATTAAAGCATCCGCATAAAGCATCCTTATTTGCTGATTATAATCTATCTTAGGAATTAAAGCAATGGTGATCTTGTTAAACCCTAGCTCATAGAGACTTTACTCACTTACTACTTAATGGCAATCTATACACTAGTAGTCCGCTTGTCTAACTATCCAATGGAATCAGAACATTATTTGTTGAATTATCTAGATTCACCTACTAGTCAACATGTTTAATAAACCAAAGGCAATTTCCGTTAACTAGTTAAGCCAGAAGCGTATCCTTAGCACGATTTTAGAAGGAAAATATTTGTGATCCTATGATTCTAGATGTATAAATCACTATATGGAGAGCTATCCCGGCATCTAGATTACTTGGTTCGTATCACTAGATCTAGTTGAATGATAGGTCGCATACAAAAGCACGTACACAATAAAAATAATAAACATAAAGAAAAAAAAACAAGCATAACAACGATAAAATTAAGCATCGAGATAAAACAAAACCAAACCTTCAATCCTTTAAATAACGGATAATACCCGTAGTATAGTCTTCAAAACATACATAAATAATCCAAATTAATTGTTTTAAGCCAAAGTAAACTACCCGAGTTAATGAATGATACCAAAAACTGAACGATTACAAAAGTATAAGAAATTACACGTTGTCTTCTATGGATTGGAATGCGTTGCAAGACCTCTTCTGCTCTTTTTCTCCTCTGAAAATTGACTTTTATGGTTTAGGTATCGAGATTATGATTTAGCACACTTAAAACTCATTTTTGAGTTTTCTATTTATACTATCTGGAAGTCGGTTCGATACGGCGTATCCAATAGGTTGGATACGGCGTATTGGAGTTTCTTAAGTGGGACCAATACGTTTATATCTTCCAAACTATTATTTTATTATTGCCCAGTATAACTGAATACGCTATTGCCTTTACCTGGATAAGCTCGTACTTGGACTTTGTTTCCTTTGTGGTCTTTGGTGAGTGTAGGCACGGATACGCCGTATCTTCCTTGATGGATACGGCGTATTGGTAGTCAGAATCATTAATCTTCAAAATCTTCATTTAAGCTCCAGAATGTGCGCCTTTTACTATTATTCACCAAGTACTCCGTAATTACTGCAATTCTCAAATATAACCGATTAAGTAACAATTCTTTACAATAATTATACAAAACAGGTTAAATACATGGGACAAATGATACTATAAAATAGACGTTATTTGATGTCATCAAATATCCCCCCACTTGAATCCTACTTGTCCTCGAGTAGCCTTTAAAAGTTTATAAAAATGTATCCCTAAGGATATTTTTCGTTAAAGCATTTATTTGATCTATTACAAGTACCACAAACCAACACCTCACGAAATAGAAGAAGATGAAAACCCTCAAATCACACAACTAATATACTGTTAACAGTAACTTAATTTGCTACAATTGCTGGATCAGTGTGACGAGTATCTATCATAAACTTGCGGCTCAGGAATACACATCTCCACCGCTAAAGCGAAGAGTAACAATTTATAAATGGTAAATCCGGGTTTATGATGAAAGGCTTAAGGTTTGATTACTCTTACTAATCTTTATCGCTACCAATCTACATCCGAGTAGGGCGACAAAGACCACCACATACACAACCGATAACTACGGGATAGACCTGTGACCTGCTCACTCCACCTTGAATAAGCTAAAGAGTAGGAATAGTAAGTAATTAGGGTATTGATCTTCTAACTTTCACTAATAGTAATAAAACCACAAGTCACCTGAGACGATGCATACACGACACGCACCGCTCGGATCATACTCCTCATATCGCGTAAACCCAATGTTCAAGATTTAGAAAGAGAAAATAATTATTGTTAAATAAAAAATTATGAAACAAATAGATTAAAATCTAAAATAACAATTTGCCTAGACACTTTTTGGTACGTTCGAATCTTCTTCATCGTAAAGTGATCTTGTGAAATAACGATGTGATGCATGTGGGTCCTTCTTTATCATTTCCAAAAAAACTGCTTGTTTTGGAACCAAGATTCAGAAGACCATGCTTGATCTCAAAGTTATTTCGCGGTGACTCCATAACTAATCGCATCCATCGTAACCCCTCGTTGGTGCCTTCACAAATTGCCATAGTACATTATCAGCATCGTGTAACTATGGGGAGAATTACAAGTTTCTCCAAGATTGGATGATTCAACCGAATGTTTTTGTCGACTTGTGGTTGCGACGTCTACGTGCCTTGTGAACGAGTGCGCTAGCAACAAAAATAGAAATTTTAAAAAGAAAAATTTACACTAATTTTTTTTTGGTTTTTTAATGATTTATCACAATTGATTAACCGGACAATGAGATTATAGACAAACTTCCATCCAAATAATTCTACTTACTTTACCTGTAGCATCTCAAAAGATAAACCATAGTGAGCGAGGAGTAGGATAACCGAAGCTTTATTTCTCCTTTCGGGTCGTAGTTCCTCGAACAACCCTCATATACCCACTTTATATTTGTTGTAAGCTTTTCAAGTTGAGCCGTACTCTTAAAGACACAAATGCAAGTTTTTAAATCTTTTGTTCGATTAGGGAACCAACAAGTTCAACCAGAAGTTATTTATGATAATACTCAGTTGAGAATATTATATTTTGGTATTTTTACCATTTTGAATTTTATGATATAAAGAACAATGGTTTTTATCTTTTTTTGGTTTTTTTTTATATTATTATTATATTTTTTTTAAAAATAATATTCACAGCTTCCACAAACAAATTAAATAATAAGAAATTAACAGACAAGAAAAACCAAACAAATGCCAAACGCAACGATAGACGGTTCACAGCCACCCCACAGCGTCGCCTAAAAATTGATCCTACCAAACTACACCTAAATATAAATAATATAATAATAAAAAATAAAATATATAAAGTAAGAATAGTCTAGAAGACAAGACAATAAAACCGAGAAGTTTGTAAGAATGCTCCCGGGTCGTTAAAATCCCCAACGACTGTACGGAAAATCTATACAACGGAAGATTTGAGTTGGAAGGATGAGAAAGATTTAGGAGTGGCCATGAAGTTAAAATTTAAACAATAACAAATAAAAACGTTTAAGAAAATCCTAAAAATTATGAAATTAAGCTAGAAAACGAGAGCACGAATCCCGAACAAAGGGGGAAAAACCTAAAATCTTCAAAATTAACCCTACGAAGAAATTTTCACTTCTAAACTACTCTATGAGACAAATAACGAAGAATGAAAAAGACTAGACTGAAAACGGAGTTCGTTTGACCCAAAAACGAGTCAAGACAAAAAACCGCACCCGACCCCGTTCTTTAAAAATAAAAAAGTTATAAAAATGACCCTACGAAAAGTTTTATATTTTTCCTACAAACTATATGACTAAAGAAAATTTTCTAAAAAAGAAAAATATTTTTTTTATAATTTTTGTATTTTTTATGAATTTTTTAAACTTTTAACGAAATTAAATTGTAAAAAATACTAAACGACTTCGAAAAATTCTGAAAATTTTACTAAAAATACTTTATACTATGACTAACCTACGAAAAATAAGAAATGAAAAATTTGCTTATAAATAAGCCCTAAATAAGCTGTACACAGCTTATAGGCTTATAAGGCCAAAATGTATATAAATATCAAAGCCCTTGGGACTATAACGAAAAAGTCCCAAGGGCGCAGCGGTATGTGTGTGCAACAAAAGAGAGGTGTACGAGGGTTGAGACCCGGGTTCGAGTCTTGCTCACCCGGGTAACCCCTTGTCTCCTTTTTTTTTTTTTTTGGAAAAACTTTGTAAAACAAAGTTGTTAAGCTCGTGGGGCTTAACAACTTTCTCAACTACAACTTTTTCTGAAAAGCTATAAATAAGCTAAAAAACAGCTTATAAGAACGACAACAGCTTAAAATTTGAGCTTAAGGCTAAAATAGCTAAGACATTTGGGCTTTGTGGACAAATAAGCTAACTTGGACTAAAAAGCTAGAAGGGTTATCTAAACCTAACCTAGATAAGCTTTAAAAAGCTAAGTGCTAAAACTCAATAAGCTGAAAACAGCTTATAATGACAGAAAGCTAAAACTAGCTTAAGGGCAAAAAAAAAAGCTAAGCTACTAACTCAAATAAGCTAGGCAATAAGAAAATAAGCTCAACATCATAACACAATATCCTAAAAAACAACTAAGAGCACAAATAAGCCTTTGAGATAAGCTCAATAAGCCAAGAAATGAAATAAGCAGTCCTTACACTATGACTAGGCAAAACAGTCAAGGGGCTAATTTCTAGCTTAAAAATAAGCTATCTAAAGGGGGTTTCAAGGGCTGAGATTGAAAGTGCTTATCAAAGAGCTTATGGGCTCTCAAAATAAGCTAAATGCTTAAGCTTGAGCACACTAAAAAGCCAAAATGCAAGGGCTTAAAGTCACCCCCTAGCACCAGGGGAGACTTAGTGCTAAAAACAAGGGCTTATTTGACAGCTTATTTTAAGCTGTCAAATAAGCTCAAAATCGAAAGATAAGTTAAAACAGCTAAAGTACTCTAGGACATGAACTTGTGCACCAATTTTAAGAATCCAAAACACATTTAATCCTGCTGATTTTTTAGAGTGAAAATGGGCTTTTAGATTTAAAAAAAAATGACACTTAAAAACCTTGGTGGCTTTGACTTAACAAGTCAAAGTGACACCAAGTGTTTTGACAGCTTGTTTTAAATACACAAAAGACACACTTTTTTATCTATAACTTAAAATCACAATGGCTAATTCAAATAATCACTTTTGAAATCTCTCAAAATCACAGTTTTAAGTAACACTTGTAAAAACTTAAAAAACATTTAATAAACTTAAAAACCTTTTAAAACAGACTCAAATGAGCTTAAAAACTTAAGCTAAAACTACCCATGTAACAACAACCCATACCAAAACATTTTTGACCCGTTTTTAGTGTTAACCCAAACACTCCCTTAATTTTTGAAAAGTGACTTAAAAACCTATAAAAGCTAAGTAAACTGAAATTTTTAAAAGACTAATGATACTTAAGCAATTTAAGACAATAAAATGGCAACAAGCAAAACAAATAAGCACTTTTAAAATAGAAAATAAGCTAGGACAGATTAAGCTACTTATGACAGTTTTTAGCAACTTGCATACAAGTGAAATAAAGAGTAACTAGAAAGCAACCTTAAGCTCAAACAAACATCAATAAGCACAAAGAACAGTAATAAGCTAAGAATAAGCTAATAAGCTATTTGCTACAGTACTTTTTAAGCAAAATTTAAAAGGATTTGTACCTTTAACCCTTGCTCAAAACAGGGTTCTTGGAACCTAATAAGCTCTAAATTCCTACCCCACAGCTTATAAATAAGCTTAAACTAAGCTAAAACCAATAAGCCATCCAATTCTGCTTATTCCTCCATACTTGATTCAATCCAACAGTACCTTGTCCCTTTCTTTTAAATTTCCCTTGAACTTTTGTAAAATAGTTTTGAAAACAGTTTATGGAGATGGCTTAAATGAAAGCTTAAAAGGTTTTAAGAGACTTTTGCAATTAGAAACAAAAAAATTAAAGGAGAACTGCACATTATCATAAAAATAAGTACAAGTACAATAAAACTTAAAAACCACACTTAAACTAATTAAAACTACACTTAAAAAAAACTACAGTATTGTTGGCCTCGGAAGGGCTTTACATTGCATAAATATTGAAAAACGACCTAGGGTTCACTGGTCAATAAGGCTTCTGCAGTGTGTTTGTTGTATGACACACAACACAACTGTTATTGTTGTTAGAGAGCAAAAGTCACATGATCCTAAGCCCTCCAAATTTCTTGGCCCTCCAAGCCGACAATTCCTCAACCCTTTGAGACTTTGGTGGATTTAATGAATTGCCAACATGGCAAAAGCTCCTCTTTTAGTAGGAACAATAGTGAGAATGGGGGGAAAGGTTTATCCATGGGGTTGTTTGGGTTGCAGGGTAAAAGAGAGGAAGAAATCCCGTGACTTGGTTTGGGGTTTGAAAAGGGCGGGAAAAAGAGTTATAAAAGAAAGTGACAGGGACGGGTTTGGGGTAATTGGCAAGGTTGGCCCCTCGTAGTTATAAGGAATGTTGCAAGGTTGGTCCTTGTGGTGTTAAAGGTTTGGGGACTTGGCAGTTTAAGTCCCCAAGGGTTATAAATGGAATTGCATCACACGTCCTTGTGTGTTATAACTCTTTCCTTTTGGCAGCTTTGCCCCTTGTGGTTTAACTTTGCCAAATTGGCAGAATTTACCCTTCTCTTCTTTTTCTTGTAGTAAATAAATATACCTTATGGGAATGCACTTTTCGTCCCAAAATTATATTTTTTTTCCTTCTTTGACTTTCTTTGACTTGACATGTCGGTGTTACACTTTGACTTTGACCAGTTGACTTTTCTGTTGACTTTTTGACTTGATTGACTTTTCGGCTTCGATTTGGCTTTGTCTTTCACAGTCTTTTCCATTCCATGTTCGGTTTGCCGTTTTGACTTCGTTTTTCGTCCTTTTGTGTGATATTCGTTTCCTGCAAAATACAAATGCAAAACAAACATTTCTTTGGCAGTTTTTGTCTGTTTTTGGTCATTTAAGTCCGTTTTTCATGGAAAATGGTATGTGTATTTAAGCACATACCAAAATCCCCCATACTAAGGTATTGCCGTGTCCTCACGCAATGTTATGAAGTAAACATTTACGAAAACTAAGAATCTAAATCCCCCTCGACTAATAACCTCGAAAAGTAGCTAAGTGTTTGTCAAGGGGAACTAAAGAATCAAAAGCTTCGACAAGTCCCGTTTTCACCATTTTTTATCTATACACTAACTATCCCTAATATTTTTGGATTTTCCTTTTTCTTTTCTCGACTTCCTGTTTGACTTCCTTTATTATATCACCATTGGGATCATAGAATGAGAAACGCCCATAGAATAATCTACGGATGTCCTGACGGATAAATTCATCGTCCCCGATTTTTCACTAGTTCCAAACCAAGCAATTAAACAAGATCATTTGTCAATATAAGTCTAAATGCTAAGCACTCATATTCATGACTTGTGAACTTTTAACTCCCAACATGAATGTATGATTTAAATGTGTGTACTCATTTCAACTCAACCATAGATCAACTTATTTCCATAGTCGTGATTCAAGATGAATCATGACTCAAAGCAACAACTTATTAGGACCTTGTAACTTGATTTTAAAGAACGAGATTTTAACTGTAGAACTTTTTGCAACATCTTCATCATTATAATCATAAAGTTCTAAAGCTAGAATGCCGTTGCTTAGTTTTGAACACCTACCTAGGGAGGTCCCTCGCTCCCTTAGGGACATCTCACAACCAACGACCGTGTTTCTTAGTTTGAAAACCCCCCCCGTGCTACGTTAGTAGAAAATCACAATCATCACCTTCTTTCCTAAATGGCTACTAAGGATAGGTGTCTTAGTTTGAACCCTCACCTAGACCTCGCTTCCTGGTGAGATATCACAACACACCAAATCCCTAGAAGTAAAGATGTCTTAGTTTGAACCCCCACCTCGTGGTTGGCGGAGTGGGATATCACGACACATCTTTTACTTGTTCCATATAATCAAATGTATGCTTCATTGGCATAATTTCAATATTCATGCATTTTTGCATTCATACTTCATTCATGCTTCTTTGGCATTTTAACTTTCACATTACTAAGAACAGAAAAATCTCGCTTTAAAGAATCAAGTTACAAATTTGAAGCTTTTTCTAAAAACATTGATTGACTTAGTTGAATTGAAATGAGCACGTATGATTAGGTGGATTAGAAGCTAATGGGAGAAAAAGCCACAAGTTACTCATATAAGTTTTTAGAAGAATCTTGCTCAGCACATAAACTTATATTTAACTCTATCACTTCTTGTTCTTCACCTTATTAAAATTCGAAGCAATCGAATTCGTGAAAGCTTAGCCTACAAGCGGTAAGTTGAGGAACTAGCTAGGGCTCAACACGCCCGATCGAGTCAAAAATTATTCTCATTCTACCCATTAGGAAAGTCAAAACTGTGACAAAACACTTATTTTATTTTTGAAAATTTTTAAAATTTTTCAATTTTTTTTGGTATTTTTGCAAAAATTTGGTGGTAAAAACGGGATTGCGTGATAACAACAGCTGCAGGCAAACATCAAATCGAAGATCCCCCCATACTAGAACTAAACATCGTCCTCGATGTTTCAAAGGGGTTCCTACGCAAATCTAAGGCCGTTTATAAAGTGTGCCAAAAGATAAAACGTTAGTCGATTAGATTTGGATACTGGATTCCCAAAATGAAGCTGAGGATGTGAAACTCTTGTGGATACTGCGAGCACGAGAGTCTTCACAATCCGGGAAATCCTGGACATACAACACAAAGCACACAAAACATGGACAAAACACGGGTAATGGAAAATGTAAGCCTCCTCACACAAAAACACTTATTTATTACTACTACTGATAAGCATGGGGTGCCTCCCACGAAGCGCTTGTTTTAGGTCCCGACGCTTGACCCATTTCCCTGAATTCAATTGTCCTTAGGGAAGGTTTGAGTCCGAGACAGACTTGTGGTTGGTATGTCCCCCTCCAAAATAGTGTTTTATACATGACCAATCACTTTAAAGTTGGGCCAAACCGGAGTTTTAGATAACTCGATCGGTGCCCGATAAGAAATACTTGAACAATGGTGAATGGTTCCGGACCAACGGATTTCAATTTGCCTGAAAAATCTTCAGTCCTAGAGTTGAGGAGGAGAACACGAATCACCAACGTTGAAAACGCTGTTTTTAATCTTAGCATCATGGGAACCTCTTGGTTTTCTCTTATAGATTAAAGAGTTTTCGTAGGGCTAGATCACAGAATTCATTTAGTTCAATTCAGTGAACTTTCCTGATCACCCGCATTTGAACATCAAAATTTGTCTGCTTTGAGGGCCCAGTAGGCTTTTGTGCTCTAACTCATCGTTAGATGACATCTCTCCAACCAAGCTTATACGTAGTGCACCCGATTTGGTATTTTGTAAGCTGTGCGGAAAGGCCATAAAGAGAGCCTCATCTATTCGTCCGACCAGGAGGCCCGAATTCTTCTCCCATGTTCACTCAAGAATGCGCTTTGAAACCACTATTTGACACCTCAACTTGCCCACCTTTTTTTTGGGTGATACCGGTGGAGAGACGGTGAGTGACTCCCCATATTTAAAGCATGACCTTTGTAAACTGGTCCATTGCAAAGTGTGTTCCGCGATCACTTATGATAGCTCGGGCACCAAATCGAGACAATCTAGATATCAAAAATATCCCGACACACTCGGGCCTCATTGGTGGTGTAGCGCAATTGCCTAGCAAACCCCTTATTGATCATTAATCAACTTGCCACGAGAATGGTATTTGTTCCCTCTTTTTGACGACGGGAACAGGCCCCAAAAATCAATTCCACCCGATATGTCAAAGATATTCACAAACTTGGATGGAGTTCTGAGGGCATCTCATCACATGCCGTAATCTATCCTTGACGTTGACAAATTCACGCATGGGACGGGTGACAAAGTCGTGGGCATCCTTGTAGATGGTGGGCCAATAGAATCCTGAGTCAAAGATCTTTCTTGCTGTGTAATTGGCACCATAGTGTCCCCCAGTAGGTCCACTGTGGCAAGCTTTGAGAATGTCTAAAGCTTCTTGCCCAGAAACACAACGTCTGATCACTTGGTCAGCACAGTTTTTAAACAGAAAGGGATCATCCCAGAAATAATGCTTGACATCCTTGAAGAATTTATTTTTTTGTTGGGATGTCATTCCCTTGATAACGAATTTCCCCGCATGGTAGTTTGCAAAATCTGCAAACCATGGGGTACTATCATCTTTAAGAGCAATAGATCCAAGGGTTTCGAGAGGAAATGCTTCATTTATTTCCTTGTTCTCGAACTTATCTTGGTGAGGATTTTCCAGTCTTGAAAGATGATCTGCAGCAAGATTTTCTGCTCCTTTTTTGTCTCGAATTTCAATATCAAATTCTTGGAGCAATAGGATCCACCGCATGAGTCTTGCCTTAGCATCCTTCTTGGCAAAGAGATACTTGATGGCAGAATGGTCAGTATACACTATGCTTTTGGACATAACAAGATATGAACGGAATTTTTCGAAAGCATACACCACGGCAAGTAATTCTTTTTTGGTCGTAGTGTAATGAGTTTGAGCCTCTTTCATAGTCTTGCTAGCATAGTGTATAGGTTGTAAATGCTTGTTTTTTCTTTGCCCGAGGACTGCCCCAATTGCGAAGTCGCTTGCATCACACATTAGTTCAAAGGGCAAGTCCCAGTCGGGAGCAATTAAGATCGGAGCCTCAGTCAATTTTCTTTTGAGTGTATTAAAGGATTCGATACACTCTTCTGAGAAGAAAAATGGAGTCTCTTTTTCAAGCAAGTGAGTCATAGGACGGGCAATTTTCGAAAAGTCCTGTATGAAACGTCGATAAAAACCGGCATGCCCAAGAAAACTACGGACACCTTTCACATTAGTCGGGTGAGGGAGCTTGGCTATGACTTCAACTTTAGCACGATCGACCTCAATTCCTGACTTAGAAATTTTGTGTCCCAGAACAATGCCTTCCTTTACCATGAAATGGCTTTTCTCCTAATTTAGGGACAAATTGGTGTCTTCACACCGTTTTAACATTTTTTCCAAATGGGATAGGCATGTAGAGAAGGAATCCCCGAAGACCGAGAAGTCATCCATGAATACCTCCATTGTTTTTTCGATCATGTCATGGAAGATTGCCATCATATATCGTTGAAACGTGCCGGGTGCATTGCATAGCCCAAAAGGTATGCGGCGATAGGCAAACGTTCCGTATGGGCAAGTAAAAGTTGTCTTCTCTTGATCCTTCGGGTCAATAGGAATATGAAAATAACCCGAGAAGCCATCGAGGAAACAATAGTATTGGTTTCCCGCGAGTCTTTCGAGCATTTGATCCATGAAGGGCAATGGGAAATGGTCTTTTCGGGTGGCTTCATTCAACTTTCTATAGTCAATGCACACTCTCCACCCCGTGACCAATCGAGTTGGTATCAAATCATTATCATCATTCTTGACGACGGTTATACCACCCTTCTTTGGTACACAATGTATTGGGCTTACCCATGGACTGTCAGAGATCGGATAAATTAATCCGGCGTCAAGAAGTTTTTCCAACCACTTTTTTGATGACGATCTGAATCTTTGGGTTTACCCGCTTTTGACTCGGAACTGTTGTTCGTATTCCCTCTACCATAAGGATTTGTGAGTAACAAAACTCTGGATCAACACCCTTGGAGAATCGGAGAGTTTCCAAGCGATGGCTCGTTGTGGACTTTAAAACCTTGATAAGAGCTGCCTTTTCTTCATCCTTTAAATATCACAATTATGACTGGCAACTTGTCCGTCGCCTTCCAGAAATCGTATTCTAACTGAAGGGGGTGCAAGTCCTGAGTTCAACCACGGGAGCCTCATCCAAATGATGATTTAGTTTCAACAACTTTAAGCTCTTCCCGGATTTCGGGTGAATAATCTTTATGATTCGGAAGAGGAGGCAATTGTTCACTATTGAGAAGTGCTTCTAGAAAAAAGTCACCCTCCGGATCATAGTAATACATCAATTTCCCGTGAAATTGGCTCATCATCGACAGCTATAAAAGCATTTGCTTCTTCAAGAAGGAGAAAATCACTATCTCCGAAAGGAGTTAGTGTTGGTGAAGAATTTGAAACAATTGGATCGTAATCCGGAGAAGGATTACCGTATGCAACTGAATCAGAAAAACCTAGGACTTCTTGTGAGTATTCTCATATTGCCCAATTCAAGACGTAATTCGGTTTGCCCGTCATATTATGGTAATGGCCGTGTATCTCGAAGTTTGGACCCAAATGAAGGTGATGGCCTCTTGCCAACACGAAGGGTAATTTCACCTTCGTAACATCTATTAATGGCACGACTGGTCCTTTAAAGAAACTCCCCGAGGATCAAAGGTACTCGGGGTCTGGCTCAAAATCAACGAACATAAAATCAGCCAAAAACTAGAACTTTCCCACCATTCACGACGTCTTTAAGCCATACCGATTGGTTCAGTGATTGAACTTCCTGCTAGCTCTAGGACATGCAAGTTGGGGATTAGTTCGGGAAGAGAAGAGATCCTTTCCAGACGGAATATGGCATAAGATTAATGCTTGCGCCGAGATCGGCCAAGGGGTTGCATGTATTAATCCTAGAAAATTCACATGGAATGAGAAATCGGCCAGGGTCTCTAAGTTTTTTAGGTAACTTGTTTAGGATGACTGCTGAGCAATTCTCGTTCAAAGGAGTTCTAGCCATTTCACTCAACTTCTCTTTGTTTCCGAGTAAGGTTTTTAGAGTCGAGGGCAAATTTTTGGCAAAAGGGTCACATCTGAAAGCTAATTTCTAAACCTCTAAATCTCTAAGATTCGTAGAATTTCTCAATTTGATCGTTAGCTTTTTCACGGCGCCTTTCATCATTTCTTCTTGAAGGAAATGGAATCGATGTGTGTTGGTTAGGCCTTGGAGCACTGACGGGATCAACAACGAGCTTGGAAGTTGGATTTTGAGATTGGACTTGAACTACCGGAGGTTGGATGTCTTCGGTGCTTCCATTATTAGTAGGAAGCATTGTATCGTTTGTAACCTCGGTATCACGATTCATCACTTTCGAGAGAGAAGTGAAGTAGAACGAATCGCGGGTCCCTTGATATGCAATACCACTTCGGGTGGTAATACCTTTCAAATCTTCCTTCGGGTTGGTAATGGTGTTACCTGGGAGAGTTCCCGAACCTGAAGTAGAGGCGGTTTTCATTTTAATAAAGTTACCTAGCATGCTTTCAAGCCTTTGATTTGAAGTAGCCAAGTTGTAGAATATAAGCTTGGTAGTTTTTGACCTTGGTTATTTGCAAAACTTATTTGTTTTGCATATTCCTCAGAACCGCATCATTAGGCCTTTACTACAATCAAAATGGTCTTAGACACACTTTGATGTCTGAGGAGCGGAGCTTGGTAAACAGGAGCTTGATAAGCTGGGGGTTGATTAACCTGGGGTTGATAAATTGGTCCTTGACTGAAATTATTACCCCGATTTTGGTTAAAATTGTTCCCCCGATTTTGATTGAAATTTATCCCCCGATTTTGGTTGTTTTGATGGCTTTGCATAGGAGGAAAACCGGGAGGTCGAATTTGGTTAGCAACCATTGGAGGTCGGGCACTGGTATTCCCTTGATTGAAATTGGCCGCGGCGGCTTGAGAAACGTAAGCTTGAATGTTGTCATGATAAACATTGCCATCGGTGGCGGGACAACTTTGATATGAATGAGCTCCACCGCAAGTCACACAACTTTCCTCGACCGCTTTTACGGACGCGGGAGTTTGGTGAGCGGGAGCTTGAGATTGGTTTTTCTTATCAAGGAGCAATGCTTTGACCATATCTTTGAGTTCAGAGACATCTGGAGAGATACTGGAGGTGGAAGTGCTTGTACTTACTTTAGCAACAACGGATTTGCTTCGTGAATTACGAACTTTATTTGCTCTCGATGATTTTTTTAGACATCCTTCGGGCATTTTTATCCAAAAGTTTACTCACCTGCGGCGGAATTTAATAATCTTTGATCATTTGAGTTCATGGCAACAGAGAAGGTAATCGAGTATGATGCAATTCTGAAAACCCATGATGCGTGGCATGCCCTAAAAGATCATTGAAACGGTCCCATGCTTCATAAAATGATTCGTCAAATCTTTGCTGAAATCTCGTGATTTCATTTCTAAGATTTGTCGTTTTAGAAGGAGGAAAGAATTTGTTAATGAATTTCGACACAAGATCATCCCATGTAAGAATCGATCGAGGGGGTTCTTTGTCAAGCCTACTTTGGGCGCACCTCGAGGGAAACGGGAAAAGCATAGCTTAACCGACGTACTAGGGGACGTCGGCGAACTTCATCGAAGAAGGTGATCTTGTTGAAATAACCGGAGTGAGCATGTGGGTCTTCTTTGATCAAGTCCCAAAAATTGCTTAGTTATGAACAAGATTAAGGTAACCATGCTTTGATTCTCAAAATTGTTTGCGTTGATCACGGGAAACAAACGATTGCATCCTCGGTAACCCTCGTGGGTGCTTCGGAGCAATGAGCCATAGTACGATTATCGTCCATCGTAACTATGGGAGGATTGAAAGTTTCTTGATTGTTATTTGGTTTCTTAAGATTTGGTGATTCAACAGAAGTTTGTCGGACTTGTGGTTGTCGACGTCTACGGGCTTGAGAACGAGTGCGCATGCACAAAATAGAAATATAAAAAGAAAATTTACACTAATTTTTTTTGGTTTTTCAATGATTTATTCACAATGTATTTTAACGGACAATGAGATAAGACAACTTCAACCAAATAATCTACTTACTTCACGGTAGCTCTCAAAAAGATAAACGCACAGGTGAGCGGAGGAGTAGGAATAGCGCGAAGCTTATTTCTCCTTTCGGGTCGTAGTTCCTCGGAACAACCCTCCTTATACCCACTTTATAGTTATTAACTTTTTCAAGGTGAGTCCGACGTCGTACGAGACACAAAAGGCAGTATTTTAATCTTTTGTTCGAGTTGGGAAGCAACAAGTTCAACCGGAAGTTATTTATGAATAATACCTCAGTTGAAATATAATATTTTGGTATTTACCAATTTGTGACCGGAAGTTATTATGATAATACCTCAGTTGAGAATATTATATTTTGGTATTTTACCAATTTGTGAATTTTATTTCTTTGTTATGGACAATGTTTTTATGTTTTTGGTTTTTCTTTGGTTTTTATCTGATAATTATACTAATAAAAGAAAATGAAAAATATTTTTGTATTTTTTTATGTGTTTATAAAACAAAATATTCACAAATTCAAACACAAATTGTCAAACGTAACGATTGTCGTTTTCACAGCCTCCCCGGCAGCGGCGCCAAAAATTGATTGGTCTAAACTATACCTTAAAATATATATAATATATTATAAAATATAAAATATATATAGTAAGAATAGTCTAAAACAAAATCAATAAAACCGAGAAGTAGTATAGAATGTTCCCGGGTCGTTTATCCCCAACGAGGCTGGACTGGAGAATCGATACAGTCGGAAGATTGGAGATTGAATGAGAAAAATGATTTGAGAGTGTGAAAAGTTAAATTAAACAATAACAAACGAAAACGTTTAAGAAAAACCTAGAAATTATGAAATTAAACTAGAAAACAAGAGCACGAATCCCGAACAAAGGGGCTAAAACCTAAAAACTTCAAAATTAACCCTACGAAGAAATTTTCACTTCTAAACTACTCTAGGAGACAAATAACGAAGAATGAAAAAGACTAGACTGAAAACGGAGGTCGTTTGACCCAAAAACGAGTCAAGACAAAAACCGCACCCGGACCCGTTCTTTAAAAAGCAAAAAGTTATAAAAATGACCCTACGAAAATTTTTATATTTTTCCTACAAACTATATGACTAAATAAAATTTTCTAAAAAAGAAAAATATTTTTTTGATAATTTTTGTATTTTTTATGAATTTTTTAAACTTTTAACGAAATTAAATTATAAAAAATACTAAACGACTTTGAAAAATTCTGAAAATTTTACTAAAAATACTTTACCCTATAACTAACCTACGAAAAATAAGAAACAAAAAATTTGCTTATTAATAAGCCCGTAAATAAGCTATAACAGCTTATAGACTTATAAGCCAAAATCGCCCTTAAATACCCTGGCCCTTGGGATACTAACGTAAAAGTCCCAAGGGCGCAGCGGTAAGTGGTGTGTGTATAAAGGGGATGTATCGAGGGTTGAGACCCGGGTTCGAGTCTTGCTCACCCGGGTAACCCCTTGTCTTCCCCTTTTTTTTTGGAAAAACTTTGTGAACCAAAGTTGTTAAGCTCGATGAGCTTAACAACTTTCAAAACTACAAGTTTTCGTGAAAGCTTATAAATAAGCTGAAAATGGGCTTTTTAAAACGACAGTTTTGCTTAAAATAAGCTAGAGGGCAAAAATGACTAAGTCTTTAGGACATTTGGACTAATAAGCTGAAACTAAACTGATAAGCTAAAAAAAGGAGCTTAAGTGACAGAAACCTAAACTAAGCTTAAAAGGCTAAAATGCTTAAGGGTACTAACTGTTAACACTTAAATAAGCAAAGGAAATGGAAAATAAGCAAAACATCTTAACACACTAACCTAAAAAGCTATTAGGAACACAATTAAGCTCATTAAATAAGCTCAATAAGCCAAGAAAGTGGCTTAATACCTCAACAGTACTAACTAAAGAGTTAGTACTGTTGGTGTACAATTTAAGCTAGGGACAAAACTTTGGCTTAAAAATAAGCCATCAAGAGTGCTTTTTAAGGCCTGAAACTGAGAGAATTTAACAAAGAGCTTATTGGCTCTAAAGAAAAGCCAAAAGCTTGGACTTAAGTTCACTAGAAAGCTAGAAAAGAGGGCTTAAAAGTCACCCCTTTGCACCAGGGGAAATTAAGCCAAGGACAAGGGCTTAATTGACAGCTTATTTTAAGCTGTCAAATAAGCTTAAAATTAAAAGCAAAGGTAAAACAGATTAAGAACACTTAGAAATGAACTTGTGCACAAATTTTAAGAAACTAAAACACTCATAATCCTGCTGAATTTTGAGAGTGAAAAAGGGCTTTTAGTTTTTTAAAAACTGACACTTAAAAACTTGGTGGCTTTGACTCAAAGAGTCAAGTGACCAAAGGGTGTTTTGACAGCTTGTTTAAACACACTTGAGACACTCTTTTTAAAGCTAAAACTCAAATATACAATGGCTTATCCAAATAAGCCATTGTATACTTTTTAAAAACCACAGTTTTGAAAGACATTTGTGAAAACTTGAAAAACAGGCTTTTGACTGAAAAGCTTTAGAAAACACACTTAAATAAGCTCAAATACTCAAGCTTTATCCAACTTTGTGACCACAACCCATACAAAACCATTTTTGACCCGTTTTCATTGTTAACCCAAACACCCCCTTAATTTCTGTCAAATGGCTTTTAAGCTAATTAAAAGTGAATTAAGCAATGGATATTGAAGACAGTAAGTTAAATAAGCATAAAAGACATTAATAAGCAAATATCAACAATAAATAAGCACTGAAATAAGCTAGAATTCAAAATGACAGTAACTAGGCTAATTAAGATAGAAAATAAGAAAAACTTGCACAATGGAATTTTAAACTACAACACTTATATTTTAAGCAATAGTAACCAACAATAAGCATAAATAAGCATACCCACAAAGAAAATAAGCAATAATAAGCCGTAAATAAGCAATTGCAATAATTAAGCTAAAATTGGAAAAATGAGAACTTACCAAGCCCTTTGCTCTAAGCAAGGGCAAATAAGCTATTGAAAGCTCAATCTACAAGCTCCAACTTATTAGAAATAAGCTGGTATATTCCATAAGCCCATCCAAATTCGGCTTATCATCCAAAGTAACAAGCTGTGGTATTTTTGAGTGGTTTTTTTCAAGTACAAGTTCATAAGCACTAATAAGCTATAATAAGCATAAATAAGCATACCCAAAAGAAAAATAAGCAAAAATAAGCTGAAAATAAGCTAATGCTAAAAATGACTTAAAAATGGAAAAAGAGAACTTACAAGGCCCTTTGCTCTAAACAAGGGCAAATAAGCTGTCAAAAGCTTAATCTACAAGCTCCAGCTTATTGGAAATAAGCTGGTATTGTCCATAAGCCCATCCAAATTTGGCTTATCATCCAATTCAATAAGCTGTGGTAATTTGAGTGAATTTTTCAAGTGTAAGTCCAAATTTTTCTTAGCTTATTAACTTGTTAAGTGAACATAGCTTATCAATAAGCTGTTTTAAGAGCTTTTTGATACATAAGAAGGTAAATTAAGCACTTTAACAGTAAAAACTTGAAACGGGTATAAATTCTCAAAAACTTCAATACTTCATTAATTGATGAAAATAGTACAAAGAACTTTAAATAAGCTGTAAATAAGCTGAAACAAACATAAATTTAACTGAATTAAAAATTAATTAACTAAAATAAGCTCTCTATCTTCGGCTAACACTAAGGTTCTATTTATACTATAAGCTATGTCTTCAGCTCTTTCTTCTTGTGTTTCTTCTGTGAGAGACTTCAAGGAGTTAATCCCAGCCTTTGATAACCATTGTGCTTCTTCAAAACCATCTTAGCCATTGATTCGGCTACTTTTCATGGGAAATTGGGAGATTGCCAACATGGCAAGGGCTGAATTTTGGTGGGAAAGATAGTGGAGGAGGGGGAATGTGCTTATCCATGGGAGTGGAGAAGAAACGCGGGGTAAAAGATGGTAAAAAGACCCGTGAGTTATGTACTATGTTTTGGCGGGAAATGTGGTTATGTCTGTTATTAACAGACACAACTTTGAGGCTTTGACACATTCAGCCCCTCTCTTTCTTTCTTTCTTTTATAAAATCCGGCTTAAGTAATGAAACTTTGGGGTTTGGCAAAAACAGCCCCCCAAGTTTTATCAACCCTTTAAAAATCAATCCCATTGATATAACTTTGGGGATTTGGCAATTTTGGTCCCTCAAAGTTATATTTTGTATTTTTCTTCCTTAAAGTCTTCTTTGTTGATTTTTCTTTCGTCGGGTTTGACTTTTTTGTTGACTTTGACTTTTTCCGGCTTTGATTTGGCTTTGGCTTTCACTCTTTTCCATCTCGTGCTTGGTTTTGTCGTTTTTAGCACTGTTTTTGTCCTTTTCCTTGAATATCACTTTCCTGCACAATACAATTGTAAAACATACAAATACAGTGTATTTTGGGTACGTTTTTGGTCATTTGAGTCCGTTTTTGTGGAAAATGGTATGTGTAATTAAGCACATACCAAAATCCCCCATACTAAGGTATTGCGTGTCCTCACGTAATGTTATGAAGTAAACACTTCAAGAAAACCAAGAACTCTCAATCCCCCTCGACTAATAACTTAGAAAAGTAGCCAAGTGTTTGTCAAGGAAAACCGAAGAATCAATAGCCTCAAAAAGCTCCCATTTTCAACATTTTCTGTATGTACACTAAGTATCCCTAATATTTTTGTATTTTTCTTTTTCCAACAAGTTTGACTTTCTTTATTAACATTGGGATCATAGAATAAGAAGCGCCCATAGAACAATCTATGGATGTCCGAATGGATAAATTCATCGTCCCCGATTTTTCACTAGCCCCAAACTAAGCTTAAAAACGAAATCACCGTTAAGTACAAGTAAGGATGCTAACACTGCTTATAACTATGACTTGTCAACTTTTCGCTCCCGATGATTATTCAACAATTTTTATCAACCATTTTTGACATTTTACTCATGACATGGATCCAAAAGTAAATAATCAAAGGTTGGGGTATCCAATATGCATCCCTTGTGAATACATATGAGTTTGGCGGGAACAATCCATATATTCACAGAATATAACCAACACTCACATTTGCCTTACATAACAATATTCCCATATTGTTAACCGGCAATGGACATATTTAGAATGATAAATCATTCATGGATTAAACATGCAAATATAGAATAACAGTTGTTATATGAATGAAAACAAATCCCAAGTATCTTTATTCATCCAAAATTAAAACTGTCTTACAATTCCAAAATTATCCAAATACTAATCAAACACAGAGTTACATGAAACTGCTAGCTGGCAACAATCCAATATTCCTAGTTAATTCAGAATGTTTAGGAAATGCTAAAGCCTTTGTAAAAGGGTCTGAGGGACTGTAATTGCCAATTCCCAAAGTTATATTACAAAAGAAACAAAGACAAAGGCTGAATTTGCAATTTAGTTAAAATACAAGTAGAGGGGACATTCCTGCCAACCCCTCATACTTGTATTACAAAAAGGACTGATTTTGCAATTACACTTATAAGGTTGAGGGACCACTTTTGCCAACCTTCCAAACTCTCAACACCACAAGGACTAATTTTGCAAATACTCTTATAAGAGTGAGGGGCCAAACCTACCTTATCACTAAACATTTCCCTCTTCCCCAAAATCAAACTTTGATAAACCCTAACCCTAACCCACTTCCCCGCCATAGCTCACCCCCCATTTTTATTCACGGGATACCCTCCCATCTTTCCTAAAACACTCAATCTCCACCCTTTACCCAGACAAAGCCTAAACCCCCACTCCACTATCACCCCCATTGCCAAGTTGGCAATCCCACAATGATCAAAGCAAAATCAAGGGCTCGGATTGCTTAAAAAGAAACACAAACCAAATTCAATAGCTGAAATAGAGACTGTGAAGCCTCTCACAGAAGAAGCACAAGAGAAAGAAATTCAAGAGCTAGTTTCTAGTATAAATAGATAGCTTGTAAGCCTTCAATGGCAATCAGGGTTTTTAATTTTGTAATCTTTTAAATTTGTGTTTTAGCATTGTATCTGTTTTTTAGAAATTAATGAAGTATTTCAGTTTCAAATTCCTTCTCTTTAAGTTTTAATTTTTAAGCTATTGAAATTTTCAAGGTAAATGTTGTAAATTTTAGTTAAATTTATAATGAAAGTTCTCTTTTCAAGCTAAAAGTCAAGTTGCAAATTACATGTTTACTTGTTGTTTGTTAAAATATATCACCAAAAAAATTATACCACAGCTTACATCATTGGGCGATTGGTCAAAAATGGATGGACTCATGGGTATGAAATGTTTCAGAAACAATTGGACTAGGGGTGGTTAGGACTAGTTTTTAGGTTTCCTTTACTTTGGACTATTGTAAGTCTCCATTTTTAATTTTCTGCATTGTTTTTTTTATATTACTGTAGCATTGCTTATTAGCTTAGTTACTGTTTGAATTTGCTTATTCTAGCTTATTCCTGCTTATTGTCCTTGTTTGCTGCTTATCTACATTGTTTCTATCCTTTATAAGTTTCCTGCATTACTTGTTCTATTTAATTTCTTTCATTCTGTATTTTTGAGTTCATGTCTGCAAGTTCTGATTTAATTGCTTAATCTGCTTATTTTAATGTTTAAATAAGCTCATTAGATTCCCATGAAGGTAATTAACATCTGGTATTAAGGGCTTGTTCATTAAAACCAGCTTAATCATCCTAAAAATCCATTTTCAAAACCTGAAAGGGGTGTTTGGGTTAAGCCCAAAATGGGTCAAATGGGTGAAGTAAATGGGTTGAGGTACTTGAGACAGATTTGATTAGTTAAAACAAGGGTTAATTAGGTGTGTTTAATCATTTTTATGCTTTAAATCTCAAAAACCAAGCTTAATCTAGCTAAGATTTGAATCTGTGGCAAATTGCTTATTTAGAACAGCTTATTTTTGATCATTAGCTTAAAGTAGATATTAGGTTTCATTTACATGTTCAATTCAAAGATGTTTATGCATTGAGTAAGTGGCAGAGTAGTGTGCAATTTTCATTCAAAATTAGTCAAGTCTGTCAAAATTTAATCAGTTTCAAAAATGAACATGTCCTCTTTTCAAACTCATTTTTAGATAGGCTAAGGTTTAAGTTAGAATCTAAGTTTTGGTTTATAAGTAGTTTGTAGGGTCAAGTTTAGTTGTTTTTGCTTATTTTCCATTTTCACCATAAGTTGAGTGCTTATTTGAGGGCTGCAAGTTGGATATTTTTCATTTCAAGTCTGTGATAAAAAAAAGTAAAAAAAAATGAATTTTAGCAGTTTTTAAACAACTTTAAAATAGTCTAAACAAATTTCAAAATACTTTTCAAAGGGTGGTTTGAGTAGCTTATTGTTTAAGCTTTAGCTAGAAAGAAGCCATTTGGGCTCATTTGTTTGTTTACCAGCTTAAAATTAAGCTTGAAAAAGCCATTTGGGCTGTTTGGCTATTTAAGCTCCCCTGGTGCTGAGCCCATTAATAAGCCATATTCTGGCTTATTTGCTGCTTATTAATTGATTCTTTTTGTTCTTAGAGGCTTATCATGTGTGCTTAATTGTATGTGTGTGCTTACTTCACAAGTTTCTTAGCTTAATTTGTGTAAAAAGCCAAAAGGGAAAAGTCTTTTGGCCCCTTGGGAATCTGCCTGTGTTAGCTTTTTAATAAGCCTTTTCATTGCTTGTTCCTTTTTCAAAATAGTTATAGAATGCTTTTTCTTATTGTCTTTTATGTCCTCTTTTCCTTGTTCTAATTTATAGGTTCTTATTAGTTTGTCTGAGGGCTTAATTTTAAGCCCCAAAGTGACCCCTTTGTTTGTTTTTAGCTAAATTCATGTCAGTAGCTTAATAAGCTCTTTTAAGCTTATTTTTCTTTCATTTTGCTTAATTCATTATGAATTTGCCTATTTGCTTAGTTTAGTTTCATTTTAGCTTACTTGCATCCTTTGTAGCTTTTAAAATCCAAAAAAAGAAAAAAAAATAAGTCTTAAGCTTACTTAAGCCATTCTGTCACTTTTAAGCTCATTTTCCAGCTTATTTATAAGCTTTTGTAAAAACTTGTAGTTATAAAAATTGCTTATTTATAAGTCTTTTTTAAGTTTAAAAAAAAATTGAAAAATAAAATAAAGGGGAAGGCCAAGGCCCCGGGTGAGCAAGACTCGAACCCGGGACCTCAAATCCCTCAACCCCTTATAACTCTACACACACTACCGCTGCGCCCTTGGGTCTTTTCTGTTAGACCCTTGGGCGCTTTGGTATTTAAGGGGGTTTTGCCCCATTTGCCTAATAAGTTGTTAAGCTTATTTGATAAGCTGGTCAAGCCATCTTATTTTTCTTAGGACCATCACACTTTCAAGTATTTTTTGTAAATTTTTCAGATTTTTATAAAATCTTTTAGTATTTTTTTATAATTTATTTTCTTTTTAAACTTTAAAAAATCATAAAAAATAAAATATTAATCAGAAAAATATAAACTTTTTTTTTAAAATTTTCTTTTTTCATATATTTTGTAGGAAAAATATAAAAGTTTCTGTAAGGTTAAATTTTCAAAAATTTTATTTTTATAGAACGGGTTTTGACCCCGTTTTTGTTTTGACTCGTTTTTAGGTCAAACGACCTCCGTTTTTAGTCTAGTTTTTTTTAAACTTCGTTATTTGTCATTTAGAATCTATTTTAGCTTTTAAATTTGTTCTAGGGTTTAATTTGCAAAATTTAGGTTTTTAGCCCTCGTTTTTCGTGTCCGTTTTAGGTTTTAAGTTATATAGCTTTCGTTTTTAGGTTTTATTTAATCGTTTTTGTATATTTAATTGGTAGAAATAGAAAACCCATTATAACCTTGTCATATTCAAACATCAATCATCAATCCGTTATTCAATTTTCCATTCAAGCCTCGTTGTGACATAACGACCCGGGAACTCATACTTCCGGTTACATATATATTTTATTTTTGTGAACTCTTAACCAATCCTTAGCTAAAGGTAATTGGTTGAATGTTTGCTTATATTATATATATATATATATATATATATATATATTATTGATCGAATCAATTTTTGGCGCCGCTGCCGGGAGGCTGTGAAACGAATTATCGTTACGTTTGAAAAATTGTGTTTGAATTTGTGAATATCTTTTTTATTTTTATAAAAAAATATATATACAAAAATATTTTTCATTTCTTTTTTAGTATATATTCATAAAACAAGAAAAACCAAAAATATAAAAACCAATTTCTTAATCA